>CAEGAE010002620.1:0-24409 GCA_903067095.1 Girardinus metallicus
TATATATATATATATACTACCCCTTTAATAAGAAAGAAGTGCATACTTGTGAACTTGAAGGAAAAATAATAGATAGCTTATTGACTGAACACTGTTTTGACCTCCTCTCTATCTTTTTGGATAACTGTTATCCTGAAAACACTTACATGTTATCCAATTGGTCCATGGGAACACCGGTGTCCTCCAGGCAGTTAAGGGGTTTTAAGGTACAAACACATGGACAGGATTTTATTTCGGGGTAGTAGACTAAAGGGATCTGAATACAACACAAGTTTCACACGTAAGACATTTTAAAAATCATAAATAATTTTCCTTCCAATTCTTTTTAGCACTCTACTTTGTGTAGGTTTGTCACATAAGATTCCATTAAAATGCGTTTCATTTCTTCTTCTTTCTTTTGCAAGGCACTGTTTTAAACATTTCTCAACTTATGTATGTATGTATGTATGTATGTATGTATGTATGTATGTATGTATGTGTGTGTGTATGTATGTATGTATGTATGTATGTATGTAGGGGTGTATGTAGGTGTGTGTGTGCAGGCGTGTGCATTGAAGCTCTTATCCATTTGTGTTTTCAGTAGAGTAAACTGTATTTTTCTCAGTTTCTGTTAATTTACTGATATGGCAGGAGCTCTTGAAAGGATTCACATGCAGCATTTTTATCTCAATCCTCTTATATAAGATGAACAACAGCATGTCTACCTCTATTCCTTTTCCTCTAAGTCACCACATCAAATCTTTATCAGAAGTATGCATCTCTTTAAAAAAAAAAAAAAACAGAAATACATTCTCAAAGACTGATTCTTTCTGAGAAATGTTTTCTGTGTCCTCCTACTTGCTCAATCTCAGACGTTTTTCATGGTCTATACAATCTCCTTGGTGCTTTTTTATTGTATCTCTTTTTCACTGTACTTTTTGATGACAGAAAAAATCTATTTACAAATAAATATTGAAAAAGCGTGTTTTTTATATATTTTTGCAGGTGTTTTATGGGAGTGTGACATCTTTAGCTACTTTATGTTTTCTTCAACTTCTCTTTACATGTCCTCCTCATTCATTTAATGTATGATGTATTCATCATACTCAAAAATAAATGCTCCTGTAATCAGGTAAGATCATATTAGACCAAAGACCTTAATGTATCACAAACTGTTTCAGGTAGTGCTAAAGCAAATGTTATATATTAATGCTTATAAATAGTATACAATACGGTTAAACATCAAATAAATGTTAGGAAGACAGGGTTATTATTCTTCACAGTGAAATATTGGATTCTATGCCAGCTTTTGTTGAATCTAAAAGTCACTTAATTTAATGCTAACAGGGTTTGAAGAATTACAAACAGCAGAGTCCAGTTTTCTACGTGGCAAAATACCAATACATTTGTGATGTGTTTAATGTTTGTTGGTTAAGTGAAGTTTGATTCAGCTTTACATCTAAAATGCTTGTTCTTTCTCTGTATTCCTGAAATTATCTGACACAGACCAAATTTCCATTGACTAATAGTCAACTGAGATGATTTGGCTTCTTTATGAAATCGGAATGAGCCATTGCCTGACGAAAACACTACTCATTGTGTCTGCGTTGTAAGGATCATATTTAAAGAACATGAAGACGTGTATTAATTTGATAAAGAAAAATAAAGTGGTAGGTTTAGGGCTATTAAAAGGTTACTTTGTAAACATTTTTTTTCAATATTTTTAAAATCTAATGCTTTAAAGTCTTAATGTAACCACTACATTAATTTGCGGTTAAACATTAAAACAATACAGCTGAGTTCCTTCCAATATTTATTTGTCAAGGTTTAAATCAGCTTAAAATCAAAATAATTTTGATAATCCTTGCTGAAGTAGTACAGAAAAAAAGTTATGTTTTATTTAATTTCAGAAAATGAGAAAAAGTTCTTTCTTTTCACATATTGTATGTTAATATCAGGTTCAAACTGAATATACCCAAAGGAGATCCATGTTTAACCTTTTTACAGCTTTAAGTTTGGTTTGAATTTGATCACATGAAATTTTGCCCATAACATTTAAATTGTTTTGGTTCCCAAGCCTGAATGTATTATTGCAATGAAACTGATGTACGTCTTTCAGTTAATAGTAATGGTTTTGTTTTGTATTTCACCTTATTGTGCAACATTGGGTTTTAGTTTCATTCATCAGAGGTGACTAAGTCTGAAATATCTTTATTGAATGTGATACTCAACTTCTTGTTAAATATTTATGAAGCATGGTGCACATTTCTTCTATTACATCTGTACTGGTTCCTCCTCAGCGCAGCTCATGATTAATGTAACGTACTGTAGGTCTCCTCCAGTGGGCCAGTTAATGTGCTCTCCAACAGTACAATTGCTAGAATAAAAGTTGTATCAACCATTTTTTTTTTTTGCACTCAGTTAGAATGTTTCCTCAAGACATTAAGCACTCATACAGCTTTTTGGGTCAAAACATCTTTCAGTGTTATTTGACATGTCAGACAGCACGGTGACATTTTTTTAGTCATAACACTGTCATCCACAGTGACAGACATTACAGCTGACGTTAAGTGGAAAATGGAGACCATCTGCTTAGCCTCAGTAAAGTGACACAGTTTCCACTGAATGTCTGAGACTTTCCTTCCTCTTTTATTTCATTGAAATTCGGTTCATGGTAGTTAACATATAATCTGTCCTGACGATTTATTTATTCAGAAGCTGAGAATCATTTACAGTTTGTCCATTTGAAAAACAGAGGAGGAAAAAATCACTATGTGTCTAAAAATAAACAGTTTGGAAATTAAACCTATTATCCTCCATAGGTTATTTGTTTATTGATAAAAGATATTATGCTTAATATATGCTAAACTTTGGATTTTAAAGTTAAGATTGTACTTTATATAGGTATTTCACAATAAATTGCAATAAAGCACATAGTATAAATAAAACATTGTAGCTTAAGCTACCATTCAGCCCAGATTCTTTTTTGTGGCATATGGTAACAACGGTCTTCTATTTTTTACCAGAGCCAATACACAAAACTGGTGCAGCACATTTTCCAGATCCCAAAAACATTTTCTTATGATGTTGGATCATCTGATTCCTCAAGTGCTGTCTTGTTCAGATATGAGACAGTGTTTCCCAATAAATCCACAACAAACTTTTAAGTTTCTCCAAATTTAGCAGACAAGTGACACATTGAAGGATTAAAGGAATTATTGCACAGTGCTTCTAGTTGCTTTTCAGTCTTTTAAACCATAAGTTTCTGTTTCAGTCCCAAGAAACAGAAATTTATGGTTTAAAATTATATTTATAGTTATTTTTCCATTGGCCTCTCTCTTTTTGGCTTTGATTTTTACCACTAAGTGAAATTAAGACATTCAAGCTCATTTGCATTCTCGTAGCTGATGTAACAGGTGGCAGTAAGCAATAAAGCAATAAGTTATTTAACCAATGCAAAAGTTTTTTGGCTTTTATCAATTAATTGTTTGATTAGTTGTCAGAAAACATGGATCACTTTTTTTAAAATAATCTTCACTAAATTATCAAAAGTAAATTCATTAAAGATAGAACCATTTAAATGTAGCAGCTACAAAAATTTCATCACGCATTGCTTCTAGGCCTTGTCTCTACAACATGACGCACAAGTTTTGGGTTATTTTTTTTCCCCATTCATCTTTACAGATTTTCTCAAGCTTAGTCGTGTTGGAAAGGCAGCATCAGTAAAGAGCTATTTTTAGATCTTTGCAGAAATGTGAAATTACGTTTAAGTCCAGGTTGTGCCTGGACTACCAAAGGACATACAGAGACTGTTCTTGAACCCACTCTTTTGTTATGTTGGCTTTGTTAATCACCTTATTGTTATGCTGGAAGACAATTTGTAACCGTACCCTGACATACATGAGAAGTGAGTAGGCTAATCAGATAAAATATGGAACGGCTCTGGCAAGAGATGAGACTACTTAACCTAGGAGCTGAACTGAAACTACAACCAACTGGAACCAAAAGAAGAAACAGGACTGAAAATAGTCTAAAATACAAGTATCCAACAAAACTCAACATGAGGAAAAAAATTATGTTATAGAACTGGGCCAATCAGCGAACAGGAGAATAAGTTGTGAATAATGTTATTGATTTTCTGCGCTGTTTTAGAATTGTGGTCTGTCTGTAGTTTTAGCAGTGGCAGTAGAGGAAGGTAGCGAAGCCCTTCAGTCCTGTGTTGTTCACGTCGCTTCCACATACTGAATTAACATTAACAGCTGCCTCATTCAGTTCAGGCGGAGGGTAGTTGTTTGGAGCACAGTCAGTTTCCGGTAAGCTTCTAAGCGTCGAGCCGGTGCATTACATACGTCAATGTTAGCAATTGGGGAAAATGTTAAACCGCAACACAGTGCACATCTCCCGGAAGCTATCGTTTGTCAGCACCAGGAAGCCCAGACCCTCTGTATGAACCAAATAGTGCAGGACAAGGAGCACCATTGTCTATGCTCCTTGTCATAAGCAATTTTATGTTTGCCCAATAATGGGCAAACATTACTATAGAGAATCCAGAAAATATTCATCTTAATAAACAAAAAAAGGAACCACAAATATATTATATTATGATTAGAAATCACAATATATAAAGAAATCAACTAACATGGCTACACCTAAGAAATAATAAATTTTACGTCTCCTGGTCCGACATCAATTGCTTAGATAGTTATTATGTATTTACAAGAGAACACTGAAATTCTCCCAAAGTGACTGATGAGTCTTCCACCGGACACTTGCTTTTCTTCAAGAGGTTAAATCAGTGGAAGGTCAATGTGCTTCCTTACTGAAGACAACATTGTTTTGGGAAACACTGAATTCTGGCAACTTTTTGGTATCACTTCCCAAAATGTGTGGTTTCACAGAATCTGGTTTTGGAGGTTCTACAGGCGATTCCTTTGACTTCATTGCCATGTTGAAGTCATGTTGAATCACTTCAAATTAGGACAAAGTGGTCCCAGTAAAGTTTGTGTGTGATAGCATAAGGTGTAAGTACTTACTGATCTAATGTTTTCCTTTTAACAATTTTACAATATATATCTGGAAAACATCATTTTACTGGGTCATTATTTGCTATTTTATGCAGATCCTTTTTTAAAGCATTTGTTAAGTTGGTCTTAATATGCATCTCAGCAGCAATTTTAGATTGAAAAAATAAAAGGGTTTTCAATACTTTTTTTAGTGTTTATTATATAACACATCTATGAAGTATTTCGATAAAAGAAAAATTTGACAAAAAGTAGGAAAAACATATTAATGTCAGCATTTATTTTAAATCACCTGTGTTATTCACAAGTCTGTACTGTACGTGCTTTGTCATCATCAGTGCAGGAAATATTTTCCGTATGCATGTCTGCAGGTGGTTTCTTGTTTGTGCGTAATAGTAAAAGCCAGCGCACGCATGCCTTGTGAGCGGGAAACGAATGAAGATGTAACATCTGATAAGAGCACGGTGCCTTCCCACGCACTTTCAACTCTGGTTAAAGTTTTAAAATAAAAGAGGAAGTGAATAAAGCGACTATTTCTGTTATGTCAGGTAGTCATGTGATCTGCAGGGGAAAGTACCAGAATCTAAGACCATTTATTGTAATATTACCAACCAGGAACCCCTCATTACCACCTATAATTGGAGTTTCAAGCAATAGATTTTCATTTTGCAAGATAGGAAAATGGCATTAGGACTGCATTGCATGAAATGTGGAATAAAATATAATATATTTTCATATCTAGTCCACCTCCCTCTCGTGATATTTTTTATGCAAAACCATGATGATCACATGTCATGTTCTCAACGTAGTAACAGTATAGAAACTGCTACTACAGATACATTACAAGTTATAGAAACTATGTGGGTGTGATGAGGAAGACATGTCTGAGTCATTTTCATACAGTTATCTGTGGCTTTGATTGATGGTCACATGTTTGCGGGCTTGGT
This sequence comes from Girardinus metallicus, assembly GCA_903067095.1. NCBI lineage: Eukaryota > Metazoa > Chordata > Actinopteri > Cyprinodontiformes > Poeciliidae > Girardinus > Girardinus metallicus. The sequence continues at coordinate 5,948 of CAEGAE010002620.1, forward strand.
TCCTAGAACTACGTCAGATTAATTGATGATCTTCATGAGGGAGAAGATTTTCACACACTGAAAACAGCGGCTATAGATGAAAGGTTACCAGTAAGCTATTGAAACTGATGCAGCATCTTTTCAACTTCCTTTGGTTCAGCTAAGTGCTCTACAGGGTATTTTGTGTGAAACACCTGCAGTAGTGCGCTGCCCGTTATTTCGACATAAGCAAGCACGCATTTGTTTTAATCTGGTCAATAATGCAGGATTTTAATGAAACGAACAAAGTGGACAATTTTTTAACAGAAAAAAAAAATCAGTAATTCACTGTTGATCCAAAATATTAAAATCCTGATTAACTCATAACAAAATAGGCAAATAATTAAAATTTTTAGGAGGTGGATCACCTTGTTTTTCTTTTTTTTGGGGCAAGACATTTTTTTTCTTGCCTTTTCTAAACAACAAGAAAAGGAGAAGAGTCAGTGGTTTCTGTATTTAGCCAAGCGGGATCATTTGGGAGCCGGGGATGCTTGGGTTCGTTTTACTAAAAAACTACACAAAAGCACAAACATAGTTACTAAAAGAGAAATACTTCTTGCTGTGCTGTATTTGCTCCACTCATGAATTGTAGCCAGGAGCAGAACAATATCATTTAGAGGGCCACACTTCGGAAACGCCTGACCTAACCTTGTTCATTGTGGCTCTGGTTGTATGTTGTATGGAGCCTTCAGATTCTGTTTCAGTCTCTAACAGATTTTTTTCTGGGATTGCTCCGTACTGCTATGACCCACGTTGACCAGTTTCAACTTTCTTTATGAGAAAATATTGCCCACAGGATGCTTCGTGATGCTAACACCACTAAGTTGAATGGAGGGATGGAGTGTTCAGATTGATGTACAGTGTTGGTTTTCTGTTACTAGTGTCAATCTTTATATGAAGTGTCATATAAAGATCGGTAGGAAACTTGGTTTGACTGACACATAGTGGTGGAGAAAGCTTTTAACTTCCTTTAGATTTTAGGGACGTCAGTATAAAACTGCAGGGCCTCATTATTAATTTTTTTTGCAATTGAAAAAGACTGTACATTTGATAGATGGATATAACTTTATTGTCATCGTATGCCCAAGCCAATATAATGAAATTTTGCCGGCAACAGTATGTCAGTGTAAAATTGCTGGTCATATTTTGCCTGTTTTCTCTATGTGACAGAGCAGTGCCAACCTGCTGCGAGTTCTCTCTCCGCTCTGTATTTTTCTTCCACTGCACAATTGTGAGCTACATGATGACTGCACACATGAAATCTCATTAAAAGATGGCCAGAATTGAGATTGGAAAATGAAAAAGCGTGAAAAGGTCAAAGGGGTGGCTTTGAGGTTTCTCCTTTTTTGTTAGGGAAAGAATCCATTCTGTCAGTTTGAAATCAAAATAATTATTTGTGGATGTCTTGCAGGTACACCTGAAAGTGACACCGTGTGTGAACGCTGTCCGGATGGTTATTTCTCTGTTGGCGGCTCCTCCACGTGTCAGCCGCACAGACACTGTGCTGATTTTGGCATGAAGACTCTGCGACGGGGAACATCCACTTCAGACAGCCTGTGTGGCTCTCCTGACATCAAGGACTGCTCCCAGCATCACACTCTGTGCCATAATGGTGAGAACATAGAGGCCACAACGGATGTGAAAAGCTTTAGAACTATTACAGCAAGGGGTTAGTTTATATCCAGCACATCCCTCCTTTACACATGCATATGTAGGAGCGCTCAGAGTAGACCTCAATTGTCAACAACCTAAAATCATTCCGAGCTGAGCTATTTCAGACTTGTGGTCAATTTCATTCCCAAGGCAGGGGATTTCCTCAGTATGGTTTCTTTTCCAGATTCCAGGCCTTTTTACTAATTCTTGCATGTCTGAAAACCAGCTCTAGAGAGACCCACCAAGGGTTGCAATGAATGTTTATGGCACTCAATTCAGAATGACCCCATGATGGATCAATTACACATTTAACTGTCACATCCTCAAACACAATAACAAAGGAAACTGAGTCAAAATGAGACACAAAATGAGCTTTTGGGGCTTTGTTACTCAGACTACAGCTATGATGGATGCTTAAATATATTTCAAAAGGCTAAGCCTCAAATATGATACTGAATTCCTGCAGCTTTAGAAATCACTCGCAAGTCCAGACCCCAGTATGGAGAATATTTTGAAGATCATTCACAAAACACTCAGTCCTCAATAAGAATGATGCTTCCCTCAAACATTCATTCAACAGCTGTCTTCCTTTGAAGCACAAAGCCACAAACTGTCTGCAGCTAATCCTGCATCGGTTGGGCAGTTTGAAGAAAAATGTGAAACTGAGATCAGTGGAGTTCCCAAAGTTGTTAAGTTTTGAGGGATTTCAGGATGCCATGACTGAAAACCACACTTGCATCATCAGGGGAGGAGAGAAACAAGCCAAATGCCTTCTTCATATTACTGTAAAGTCAACTGCTAGGTTTGCAAAAGAAAATTTTTTGCTCACTCCGGAAACTTAATATTTGCAAATTGATCAGAAACCCACACATATGCACAGAAACGCTTCATGACTTGCTCAAATTCACGAATCTCAGCACAAAAAAGTTTCCGATTACCTTCAGCTCTGAATGTCATATGCAAATTGGGACTGTCCTCTGTGACAAGAACAGCTGCATTTTTATAATAGTCAAATTTAGTTTGACAAACCCTGCTCTTTGCAATTTTTAGTTTGCCTTATGAGGTATTCTTTGTAGCCTCACACTTGCAGTTTTGTGCTGCTGAAACATTTTATTTTCCCTCATTAGACAAAAGACTGAGAGTTTTTTCTAAATGGTATGATGTGTTTAAAACACGTATGAACACATAAAAAAAAAAGCCTAACAAAATCTATTACCGGTATGTTAAGTCAAGATAATTATTCACACTCCCAAAATTTTTAGTTTAAAGTAAATACAAATTTTTGAACATGTTTACTCTAACTGGAAGTAATATTTTAGAGCTATAGATTGGAGTGATTTGTAGTGATTCAATAGTCACAGACTTGAAGCTAATCCACAAAGATCCTACGTGCAAAAAGCTGGCCAGACTTTTTAAAAAAGGCTTCATTACTGAAATGTCAATGAATTAAATCCCAGTGATTTATTTAACTGATTATTTAGCTGAGTGTAAGTAATTTTTAGTGTGCCATTTCTAAAAATAAAATGTGAATTAAAGCAGTTAATATTTCAATATCATATTTTGTAAGACGTCTAATTTCCTCTCAGAACCAAACTTTCTGCCTGGGATTTATTTTAAGTATAAGTATAAGTATAAATCTGTCAGGAATAATTTATAGCTTAACAGTAATATGATTTTTGATATGAAAAATGTATATTGAAGAATACTTTCCTTTTCCATTTGTCTTAATCTTAAAAGCCAGGATTTCCAGGTTTAAAGCACAGTTACTTAAAACTCTGCTTAAATGCATTTGCTAAATGTATGGGATTTATTATGAATTTGGCACATTTTTAATGAATTATAAATATAAGTAAGAGGAAGAACACCTCCAAATATTTAGCAGGTAAGCATCCAGTAGCTATATGTTGTACATTTTTGTAATCCACAAATATTTTCTCTTCTATAATTCCTCCTAGATGCGACTCTGTGTGAAGAAGCAGTTTTCCAGTCTCTGGCGTCGCTGCGACTTTCCTCGGTGCCTCTGGAGCGAATCCTCGAGAATCTCCCTGGACAGAAGGTTGATCTCAAGAGCCTGGAGAGGCTGAAGAAGGCATGCTCTCCTCAGCAGCAGGTCCTGCACCTGCTGAGGCTATGGAGAGAGCAGAACAAGGACAAGTTGTACGGCATCATACAAGGTATGGATTAGAAGCCTTGAAACTTGTCTAGTCTAATCATTAACACCCCTGTTATAGAGGTGGACAGATATCTTAAAATGACTGGTTGCTATGGAATTCATATAATGTTTGTGAAAAAAAATTGGATCCTGGTTATTGTTTTGGACCAGGATAAAAAACAATGACCAATGAAATGTTTTATTGACGATCAAGCTGCATGGACAAGTTTTGTTGGAACCACTGCTTCAGTTCTGAAGATAATCATAGATTTTTGCCTTTTTTTGGAGGAAATATTTTCTTGTTTTTCCTGTTACAGAGTGGCTAGGAGAAATGTACCAGTGTTTCATGCCACAGAGAAACAGCAAGTTGTAGTTTAGAAATGAAAAATCCATGGACCGCCTTGATAAACTTAATAACAAAAGTATAAAAAGACTTTTTTTTTTTTTTTTTTAAATAGAAATTTTTAGATTTGGACTTTGATTTTGCTTGAAGCTATTTTTCTAGCTAAATTAAAAATACAAACCAGGAAAGCCAACAAAATGTGGAAGTAGCTGCACACTTTTATTTCTGACTGTCACTTATACATAATAATATAGACCCTGCATTTCCCCAGGTGTGAATCACTGTGAGCAAAAGGTCTCCCGCTGCAACACTTTAAAGAACCTGACCATAGACGACCTCATGAAAGTGACCAACAGCCTGCCGGGAGTAAAGGTCCAGGAGCACGATGTGAAGGCTGTGGTCTCCACCTGCCTGCCAAGGCAGTACCTCTTACAGATCCTCCACCTGTGGAAATCTGCAAACTACAACCTGGATCTAGCCAAAGGTCTGACTCGTAGTCTGAGGGTGCTGCGCAGCCAGGAAGCGCCGCGGTATCTCGTCAAAAGCCTCAAGAAAATCAGCCGCATCATAGGGACCACGTCAGCGCACAAGAAGTACGATAAGATGTTCATGAGCATGTTTCAAGATGAGTCGTGCTTTAAAGCTCATAAGCAGCTAAACGAATGAGGTCGTGAGATGCGCAAACATGAAACTATGCAGCCGACAGCATTTCAAAAACACAAATGCATTATCCGACTGAAAATACGTGAAAAGATACATAAGAAGCAAAAGAACACAGCAGCCATTGGACAGAGAAAAAGTAATTTGTGAGAGAACGGTGTGAATGAGGAAATACCAAGCAAAGCACACTGAGTACAGAGGAATAAGGAAAGCATACAGACCGTAAATTTTTTGTTGATCTACAAATAATACCACTGGCAAATATTGTCATCCAGGATCTAAAGTGTCAATGTGTAGGAATGAATCTAATTAGCCTGAAACAGAAAGAAAAGAACTCCCACGGCTAATGTGTTCTCACATCTGTTTCCTAGAAATATATAGATATATTTTTTTAACCAGTGTCTGTTAAAAATTAAGATCTAGTTAAGATGTAAACAAAAGGCTGCTTCACAAAAAAAAAAGGCTGAAGATTTTGATTTGTACTATTAGAGCTTTCTCGCTGTTTGAGAGCAAGAATTTGATTTCATAATGAAATACATTTATTTTCGTCAGCTGTCCAATTTTATTTGTTCTGGACTGCTACAAAGTAAAGCTGGTTTGTTTTACAATTTTTTTTTTGGTCAGTTATATGAATGTATAAAGGAGTGCAATTGAGTGTTTTCTTTATTTAAAGTGTAATTTTACTTTCTTAAAGTGTAAAAGCTTGTTTTTATTATTTTTTTATCGTAAATACTGGATTCTGAAATGCTGCAAGTCCCTGAAGTGATATTTTTTTATATTTTGTTTTGTCACTTTTATAATGGAAGTGGATGGTCTGTGTTGTATATATATGCCTGCCTGTTTCTCTTTAAGCTTGTGTAACTAAGTTGTGAAGATTTGTAAAACTCTGACGACAATCAGTTTGTAAAAAAGTCTTGTTTTATTATAAAAGAAAGCATTGAACAGAAAAAAATGACCTGTCTTTGCTTTTCTGTTATTGACTAAAATCCTGATCTAAAATTATCTAATTCTTTACTTTCAGCTTCCGTTTTTCTCTTCTGATTTCACGTTATTAAAAAGACCAAAACCTATTGGACTGTCACATGCTTCAATTGCTCTATGGCCTGGGTTTAGAAAAACAAACCTACATTGGTTACAAGAGAGAGAAGTGAAAGAACACATTTAAGTGAAGCCAGGAGAACCTACCTGGAACAGAAGAGATGGTTGAAGGCTTTATCTTCCTAACATCTACAGTGACATTACAGTACTTAAATCCACCTCCCCACTCAGCTCTACAGATACTCACACCTTGAGACATGTGACCAAAACCGTGCACAAGCCGACATTGTTGGAGATTTGTTCAGTTCATCAATGTCAACAACACTAACAGGGATTTGAATAGAGCCTTTGTCGTGTTTGTTGTGTGACTCCCAAACTGATTCAGAGCCAAAGCCGCAACAACACTGCTCAGAGAAATTGAAGGGAACACCTTAACAACACAATGTAACTCCAGGTCAATCACACTGCTGCTGGGTTCCTGTCAGGATCTTGTGGTGTTTTGGGATTTGTTCATTGTTCTGTTTTTTTAGCTTCTTATTTTGATTAGACCAGCCTTGTTTCTGTTTCACTTTAGTTCAGTCCTTAGTTAGTAATTCTAGTATATTATTTTGTTTAGTCCTTGTGTCTAGTTATTCTTTGTTACCTTTAGTTCCCCTGTTGTGTCTCCGTCACCGCCTGTACAATGTTATCGTTCTTTCCTCCGTCCATCGTCTTAATTTCCTTGCCTTCCTGGTTCCTGCTCATTGTGTTTTTCTCTGGCTGATTGTATGTTTTGTTTCATCATCATTTTTTTTTCATTATACCTTCTCTGCCTCTCTGCATATGAGTCTGCTTAAAACATGACACTTCCATGTTGTGTGGAAGTGTCATGCTAGAAGACGTGATTAGGCCGCATCTTCCAGCATTCTTTGTGTTGCGAACATCACTCTTTGTCTTTCTCTCTCTCTCTTCCTCTTTTTCCCCCCCTCTCAATACATCAGAGCTCATCAGATAAGAACTGAACCCACTATAAAGAAGAAGAAAGAAAAGCCTTGTCTTTTAGAGTCAACTTCCAACAAAGACAGTTCCTCCCCTCTTTTGTTGTTTGGAAGAAAGACTGTTAAAACCTTCGAAGAGTACCCTGGAGAAGTTTTAAAGAAAGTCATACGTGTATCCAGCTTTTTTAAAGTTTTTACATCAGCCAGAGCTGATGATCCAGGAGACTCGCAACGTGTCTAGCACACTGCAGAAGCCCCAGGTAGAGGAGCCTAAGTCCACAGCGCCTGTCAGCGATTCTTCCAGCTATTGATCCTTCTCTTGGACTGGTCCCTGGATATCATGTGTGAATCTGAGTGAGCCTGATCAACTCTCAAAACTTATTTGAGAGCAAATCACTTAATCTCTCACAGCTTAAGTGATTTGCATCTTGTGCAGAGTTGAAAGAATCCTTCATTCTTGCGCAGCTCCTCTTTCTCTTTTTCTTTCTCTTCCCTTTTCCCTCCACTATTATCCTCTTGCCATCACCAATGTTCATTTTGATGTGCAGAGACCAAAGTCAAGATCCTTGGTATAACTTAAGGTTATGCCTGAGTACATGGTCAAGTTTTATGAGTCTTCGTTCCAAAGCGGTGGGCAGGTCTGAGACCCTGTCCCCTTTTGTTTACTCCTCCTCATGTCTCTCGTGTGATGCTGTGTTTAGTAGCATTGTGGCTCTGCTGATCTTTCTTTTTCTTTCTTTTTTATGTTTAATCAATTTCTTTTGAAATTATTATTCAGTATTCTATTTCATTTTCTCATAGTTCATTCATTAATCTGATTTGATCCCCATTTTATCATTCAGTATATACACATATTCCTTTGAGCATGCATGCAGAAAAGTTTGCATGTTGATAGAGAAAGAAGTTTGTTAATAAATTCACAGACTTAATGAGTGTGTCAGTGATCATGCCTTGTCTGAAGCGTTTCTTCTGTTCCTTCACAAGAGACTGAAACGCTTGTCTCATGATTCCAGAGATTCTAGATGGTGCCCCAATTCAAATGAACAAACTTGAACATCCAAGATGACACATGAATTTGAGCTGTGGCAAGAAGGGCTGCCGTATGTTTGTTTGTTTATTTGGATCTCCATTACCCATTACTTTAATAATGGCTAATGGAGCAAATCATATACATATTCTTGGTGATGGACGTTACCATCCTGTAACATACCTGTTGAGTTTTGGTGCTATATAAATAAACCCAATTGAATCTGAGTTTTAGTTTTATGGTTTCACCAGCTAGCTTCTTTGTTGTCAGTGTACGGATGGTATGGTTTGTTTTATTAATGAAAGGGAAAGAGCTGATTCATTTCCTCTTCCAGTTTGTGTCTGCAGGCTGTCCCTTTTTTTTTTTTTATCTCTTCAAAGAAGGATACTGGTCACTTACGGTCGCCAGGGGAATCTCCTGCATGCTTCTGTGCTTCTGGTGAAAGTGAAAGAAATTCGGAACAAGCCTCTGCTGCAGCTCAGAAGAACAACAAAGCTATTCTGTTTATCTTGCAAAATGGATATAATTAAATGACAGCTAGTGCTGTGCATTACCTTTGTGTCTGAACAAAGATTATGCATCAATGATACATCATCTAATTAAGTTCTGCTAAAGTTCAAATGGATGTCTATGCGTATATCAGTAATTTCTTGTGAAAATCTTAATTAGTCAAGAACAAAACAGGCTAATGTATAATAGGCAAAACCAAATTGATAATTTGGCCAGTAGGTAGAGGATGAGTTTACATTTGACTCTTCTAAGTGCTATTAGACACGCATTTCTAACATTTTTTCAGCTGAATTTACAAACAGGTATGGAAGTTTCTGTTATTATAAAAGGTGGATTTAAAACTGTTTAGTAAAGAAATGGGTAGGTTTGATTACATTTTTCATATTCCCTATACTGATCTTAAATATAAAAATTAAATTTTGTGAAAGAATAATGAAGTCTTTTCATAATCAGAACATTTTGAGAAAATCATCGCTAGGTAGTCAAGCATAGAATATCACAAAATGTCAAGCAAAGCATGAAATATGTCTATTCAGCCATTCAACTCTGACACTATATTTCAGTACAGTGCTCTATGAAAACAGGAACAGATGGCACGTGCATCCGTCTGAGTCACAAAGCACTCATATACTCAAACAACGCCTTTTCAAACTCAGCAAATTATTCTACTATTCACACCTCTGAGTCACTGACGTGTTCTTCAAAGAAAAGCGGGAAATTATCAACCTTGTTTTCACCAGTGAGCAGAAAACTATTATTCAGGTTTTTCAAATGTTACAAAGTGGAGTAAAATTACATGTAGTCATGCAGATGTCAGAAAAGAGACATTTCCTCAAAGCTGGGGAAGCAGGAGTTTTTCAAGTTGTGCAAAAAAGTATATTTTCTTAAAACCTACATCTTTAAACAACATCAGCAGCTTACCAACCATCTAGCCATGTGTTAAAAACAAAAGTCATTGTAGTTGTTGAATTTAAAGAGTGGCGTTCGGTTTTACTTCATGTAATTCAAATGTTAATGCAAAATTAGATAGTTTCACCTTTTGTTTTAAGGAAGTGACTTTCCAGTGAACCTGGAAAGAGCATGCCGAGAAGATTCGAGGCAGCTGTCTATTGCATTTTTTAAAAGCTCTGTAAATGTGAATTAATCAGATCAAAAAAATAATTTCTGCCTAGGCTTATTTAGCAGGTTCATGCATTCAGCATGCACCAGTTTGTAGCCAAGCTAATTTAACTTAAATCTGAGTCTTTAACATCACCACCACATTGATTGTCATATTTTATTTCCTCGTTTTCATGAAAATGGGGGATAGATGTTTTTACTAGAACTATAGCATGATTCAGTGCTCTATGTAGTCATTCGGTGTCCATTGAAATGAAAGTACATCAGCTTTTTAAAATGATTTTCTGCTACTTAATCACATGTAGCAGTCGTCGTTGACAAGTGTATCTTAGCAACTTGATTTACATCTCTAAACATGTGCTTTCCATCACATGGAACCAGATTGACCTTTCAACGTAAGCTGATCAAGATTACACCACAGAAAAACCACCTACGCAATGACTTCCTTATAAAAGTCACTGAATCTGCTCCCGATGTCAAATCCACTTTAAAGAAGTGAAGACATCATGAGCATGGTGAGTGTCTGAATGATAGCTTTAATGATGAATGAAACTCAAATATTTTACTTGAACTGATGCCAAATTAGGTTGTTTTTTTTCTGAACCTGAACAAACATGACAGAGCATTTTAATTGAAAAAGGGCTGGTTACCCGTGTGTTTATTTAACCGATTGAGAGATACATCACGTACTTTTTAAAAAACCTCAAAATGACGTTTTAGAGGATGGCTGTGAGACCTGCAGTACGTTATGTTTAGAAGATGGCATTACCAGGGACCAAAATGAACAGGATTACAAATGAGTGTGTCATTTCTCATCCTTTAATAATTCTCTCCTCAGCTCTCCCTGTCAGTCCTGCTCCTGCTCCCTGGCATTCTCTTCTGCACCGCAGACGATCCCACCTATGAACACCAAGACCGGATAACAGGTGAAATTCTCCAGTGCAAAAAATGCAGACCGGGAACTTACCGCGCCGCTCACTGCACTGCCGCCATGGAAACACAGTGCGCACCATGTCAGAGAGACCACTTCACAGAGCTGTGGAACTACCTTAACAGGTGTCTGTACTGCAACAACTTCTGCTCACAGAACCAGGAGGTGGAGACTGAGTGCTCTCCAGTCAACAACAGAGTCTGTCGTTGCAAAGCAGGGTTTTACATGATAGAGGACTTCTGTGTCAGACACACAGAATGTGGCCCTGGACATGGAGTTCAGGCTATAGGTAACACACTAGCTTTATTACACATAGTCAGGTATTAATATGAACCATTAGAATATGTCCACATTATACGGAAACCTTTTAAGAGATCTTTTATTTGACAATTGCTCCCAATTCAATGTAAATTTATTTTTCTGTCATAGGTACACCAACAAAGGACACCATGTGTGAAAAATGTCCCAAAGGGTATTTTTCCAGCTCATCTTCTGCCTCGGATCAGTGTGTAAAACATCAGGACTGCTTAGGAGGCCACGTCATGCTCCTCCGAGGCTCAGCGTTCCACGACACAGTTTGTGGCACCTGTCAAAGTCTTGCAAATGGAGGTATGGAACTTGAGTCTGGAATTTCACATGACTCAAAAATCTAACGAAATTCACAAAGTAGTAAGTTAGTAAGTTTTGGTAAGGCGAGACATTTAGACTTTAATTGAAACATCTGGTATTCTCATCCACAGGTGATGACCTCAGATCAGTCCTGTCTGCATCATTTACTGGGAGCAGGATACTAAGAAGAGATTTAAAAAGATTTATTCACAAGTGAGATTGCACTTAAACTTTTCTGCTATGACATTTTTCATCTACTATTTGTTCACTTCTTTAAAGTTTACAACATTGTTTTTTCCCCTACAACAGGATCATTCATAAGAATCAAGAGGATGATTGTGCCGGAGACTCGGCTCTACCAAAGCAGAGAGGCCCTCTTGTAGATGTGATCAGAGCGTGGCTGGCCCAGGCTTCAGCAGAGCAGCTCAAAGAGCTGGCTAAAGCCATGAGGGACTCCCAGTTTAGCTCCATAAGAACTAAACTAGAAAGCATCCTTGATGAAATTAAGCAGGAGAATCCTACCTGCAGTTTATAAAATCCATGTGGGGAGCCTGTGCTGAACTGAAACATCCTTTCTCATAGTGTGTGTTTACTGAACATATTTTTTACAGAACGCTTTTAATTTTGCAATCATGTGCAGCATTACTGGGTTACAGAATTTATCAGTATTAATAAATGTTCATCGTGTCTCTATGGGCTGGAAAAAGCTGTTCATCCTTTGTTTTTTTTTCCCTGTATGATGGGCCAAGTTCCCATTCATAACAGCGTAATGACGTATTGTTTTGAATATCCCGGTGAAGTACTGAACTATATTTGTGTCAAAAATAAGCTTTAGAGTATTATGAAAGGAATGTAAAACGTTTTGTAAACTACATGAAGTCAAACTGAATTAATAAACTGTTCTCGTACAGCAACAAAAATAAAATTCAAGTTGTTTTAAGTAATTCAGGAAAGTCCTGTGACCATATTTATAGTTGTTTATTTTTTTTACATCTTCTATAATGATTTTATTATTATTTAAAACTTCTGAGTACAGGCTAGGAATCATCTTTAGCCCAGGAATGATGCAGTATGCTTGAGATCAACTCACCTAGATTGCAACCTATTTCCAGTGTCTTCTGCTATGACAGTTTTCATCTATTATTTGTTCATTTCTTGCTCATGATTTTCTAAAATGACTCTTTACTGTCAGAAAATATGTTGTAACAACCTCTGAACAGAAAGGAAAAATTGAAACAGTACCGTTGTTCTAAATGTTTAGAAAATACATTTATATTAATATTGGGAGAGGCTAATAATGTAAGTAAACCAGTGCTGCTGTAAATTATGTTTTACAGTAATATCTCCCAGCTTGTCATGTTGTTAATTTTTGCATGATAATGTTCAAGGTCTGTTCTGGTTCTTCTTCAGTGTAAACTGTTTCTCTGCTACTTAATGAAACATAACTTTCAACAAGAGTTCCTAATCAAGTTTATGCACATGTCAAAATATTAACTTCCCTTCACACAAGAAAAAAAATTTGACCTTTCTCATGTAAATATTGTGACTCCTTGGATAACAGGAAAACACCCACATATTCAGACTGGAAATACAATCTGATCGCAGAACTTCCACCATCAAAACTCAGCAGCAGAAGTGAAAACATAATGAGTCAGATAGTTATGTGCATTAGGAATAAATGAAACTGTATCTATTCGTATTTTAATTCACAGTCTAACAGTGTTCCCGTTTTGAACCTGAATTAGATTTGTAGTGACACTTTACTATGGAGTCATTTGCATTTTTCAGCAATGAGAATCAGTCAGGGTAGAAGCTAAATGACAGGTTTGATCAAATAACAGGAAACTCACCGTTTCCCTATAAAGATATCAGTTTTTCTTCAGATAACAGTAACGCATATCAATGTTGTGTCTGTAGAATGAAAATGCATTTGGTATGAAATTATTCTAAACACTTTTCTTATTTACATTTACATGTCCTACCTGATTATCCATGCAGGGTGTTTTCTATCTCCAGTGGTCATTATAGGGAGCACGCTGTTTGTCTGTTGTTGGCAGAAACAACCATGCAGCTAAGAAAAATCTAAATTAATCTAAAATATGAAATGTGGGAGGACACTGGAGTACTCAGAGAAAAAAAAAAACAAACAGACACAGGAAGAGTGTGTAAACTCCATACGTAAAGGCACTGGAATGAATTTAAAAGCCAGAACCTTGTTGCTGCAGGGGAACAACACAACATAATGCAGCTAATTTCTTTTTGACAGATGAAGAAACAAATTAAAAATCAACTCAAGCTTAGTTCCAACTTGCTGCAGATATTTCCATGGAGAGGTACATTGACAATAAAACAAGTCATGAGTATTTCCAAAATGTTCACTTTATGCAAGACATAAAGGAGTTGGATACTTTTACTAGATGAAGTTGACGTGATTTTCCCATATTGACACATTTATATCTATAAAGAGGAATAAGACATCCATCCATTCATCCCTGCTTAACCTTACAGGATTGCTGGTGCCCATATATCCAGCGGTAGAATAAAAAAAATACTGAACTATAATTCGTCTAAACGTAATGAAACATAATGAAAAAAATATTCAACTGTCTGAAACGCTAAACAGCTCACATAAAGCACCGAAATGAAGTTTACGTTGTTTTCACCAACTCAGCTCTCAGGTCTCCATATGTAATTGTTATATGTGGACACAGGGTGGCGCTGTTTCCCTTCTCTCGGGGTACCGGAAGTTTATGCTTCGAGAATTTGGCATTTTCATCACTCACCAATCGTTGTGAAAGTTGAATGCCAGGTTTGGTGTTATCAAGGAAAATCAACAATTTAAATGAAGGTGGAGCAGCTCCTCTGCACTTGAATTACTCAGCCAGTCTCGACGGGTGAGTTTCGGCGTTTTATCTTCTTTAATGAAGATCAACCATGATCATCACAGTCACCATAATTACCTCAGTCACCGTGAAAACTAAAACATATACAAATATTAGAATACAAACATAAACTTACAATACAAACAACAAAACAAAACGCACCTCGCTGCTTTCACGGGGGAACACCAAGTGTTGATTTCTTACGCCAAACATCTTGACAGTTCAAGTCATTCATTGGTACAATGTTTCTGCCAACTTTTATAGGGCCTGCCCTCATTAGCTACGGCAGCCCGTGAGGTCCATACAAAAAACCCTAAAACATTACAAAGTGCAAATAACATTGAACCAAACAAAATATAAACCACCAACAATGTTAATCAAAACAGACAAACATCCATAAACAATCTGCAACATTCTTAATTTAGAAAATTCACTTCGAATAATTTACTTTAAATACTCTAGAAATATAAATAATTTAGACAATTTATTTGAAATGGCTCCCTATCCATTACAGAAGGTATCATAATTTAAAAAAAAATTTCAGCAGGATTTTGATAGACATGATTTCTGCTCCAGTCCAGTTTCCTACTCTTACATGCGTCCCGAAATCAAAATGCCAATCAGTGTTTTTGAAAGTCTACATTTTATCCACATAATGAACTTACTCTAGAGTAATGTAGCTGATAAAATATTATCACAAATGTTATTCATGCCAGTGAGACTCTACAACTTTGTCATCAATCCAGGCACAATATGTTTTGATCTAAATAGTTTTATCAGCCTAATTGTGACATGTGAGATAAAAGTTGTATTTTTTATTTTTTTTTGGAAGGTGTGTGTGCTGTGTTATATCTGACCTAAAACTAACACAACCACCCCAGCCAGCATAAGGTCTGCCCTCTTTTTTCCCCATGCGGGGCCCACCTAGGTGTGCTGGCTGGGCAACGAGCAACAGGCCATCATGCGCTCGAAACACGGCGGTCCTAGTGTGAGGATTTGGGACTGATCTGCTTCAACTCCTGGACAACTGAGTTTTTTCTAGGACATTTTTGACTTTGCAAGAAATTTTCTAAAAATTTATGAGATTCAACTCAAAATTTTTTAGTTTTTTTTTTTGTTTTTTTGGAAATGTACTCATTTTTAATCTACAATGGCTGTAATTAGCCGTCATATAGAACCCTATGTTTGTATACTTTCGGAATATCCAATAATTCCCTGAATAATATTTTACGGATTTACTGTCTGGGGGTCAGTAATCTTACATAACCGCTAGGAGTCACTGTTTCACAGAATCCACCTATGTAGACGTCTCTTTAATAACAGTCTGTCACCACCATCTTCGACGCCCCCTTCTGCCACGCCATGACGCCGCAGCATTGCATCGGCTCCCGGCCGTGGCATCACCGAGCGGGGAGGGGCTCCGTTCAATGCTACTGGTTTGCACTGTAATACCGACGGCTTTCCGATAGGGCCACGGACGAAAAGATGTTTCAGAACAGTGGTCCTTTCATGTACCCGAGGCTCCGGGCTTTGATTTGATTTAAACAATACCTCATTTTGTTTTTTCTGCCTTTTTTCTTATTATAAAACCTCGGGACCGAGGGAATTTTATTAACCGAGAGGAGATGCGTCCACCAAAACGCGGATACATTGTCCGGACAGGAGCGGAGGAGAGGAGCATGTAACCGGGAGAACCGCACTACCACCACCTGACACTTCTCTTCCCCTCTCCTCATTATTCCCCTCCAAATTAAAGGCTTCTCCATGTGTTGACTCAGTTCTCGGCGCTGTTTGGGAATATTTCTCTCCAGAAAAAATGAGCGAAGAATCGTCTGATGTTCCTAAAGAGCTTCTGGGTAAGAACAGACAGTGATTTGTAACCATGTGTCCCTCCTGCAAACAATTACTGATCCTGCTGCTTTATCACACTCTTTATCATTCGCTCCATGTGGATTTAGAGTGAGTGGCTATTCATTATGTTCTTTAAAGTTGCTTTATTATCTTCTTAAATATGCAACATTTTTCCTCCACTGACAACTTATTGTATGGTTTGCAAACCATTGTCCTTCTAAATATCTGCAATTTATGCAGTTGATCATGCGAAACATTGAGGCTGTTTATCCTTGGAGCTTTGCCACAGAACGCACACGCTCATAATGTGGACTATATTAGGAGGAAAAGCCAAATAGTTTAGATGTGAGTGGTCTGTCTGTCTGGGCTGTGCACATTACTCACAGGATCATTTTCCTCATATAGAAAGTCTGAGTCAATCTTCCATCTCTGTCCTGGAGTTTTAGCATTCATAACAGCCTCATTATTTCTGCTTTCTTGTGCTTCTTCACTTATTTGTCTTTATTATAATCTCCGAGTCCTGCAGCTGTTTGACTGTAGATCAAGGTTTCTTTGTTTGGGAGAGCAATTCAGTGTCTGACACCTCGGTGTAATATTGTGCTGTTTCTCAGAGTTCATTTCTTACAAGCCCAAGATGCTTTTGGCCTATTTCATAGTCGTGAAAACCCTAAGGCGGTGTAGAATATCATTAAGATTTCTTTCTTTCTCACTGCTATCTGTTCTGTTGGTTTAACTCTATTCACTCCCCCAAACTGACAGCAGAGCCAAAGTTATGCAACAACTGCCATGATAAATGTTTTTTTTTTTAAAAACCCTGGAGAAAGAAGGTCCAAAGACAAAAGAAGAATTCAGAATGATATTTAAATCTGAGCATTGAGAATCTAAGGATGTAGTCATCATAGTTTCAGAGTGCGGTGGCACAATTGTAATTTAAGTAAAATGCAGCAAAAATCTACATGCAAATAAGAGATATAGCTTTATAGGCTATCGTTGCCCCTGATGACCAAACTTCTCATAGATGTTAGAAAGTGAAATATTAAAGCTGCAAAGAAATCACAATGAGATACATTAAAGAGAAAATTGAAGAAAATCAGTTTGTTTGCAATAATATCACAATTGCATGGAGTCAAGGGAAAAACAAAGCAGAGGAACTTTAAATTTCTTACACAAAGAGAAGCTATACTTCCGCTGGTTGTTTTTACCACAGAAGGGTGCCATTCATCCAGTGTCTGCCATGTGATTGGCAATAGAACCGGCGTACGTAATAAAGAGGCAGGCGAGTATAGACTGGATCAATTGGTGGTTGTGATATTGAAGTAATCAACTTCTGTGCACCTAATATTTGTAACTTTGACTTTTATCATTGGAATTTCTTGAAACTCTTGTTGATTTACTGAACCCATTCTTTACTTGTTCTGTAGGAAATCTAGCAAGTCATGACTCTCAAGTCATGAGGTGTTGTCCGGAGAACTAGACCCAGTCATTGTTTACAGCCATGCTGCCTGTGATTTAACATCATGCGTTATCCTTCTTGGCATGCATCCCAAAGAAGGAAATTCTTCACGATGCTGTTGACTGAACTAAATTGATGATTTCAGCTAAGTTACACCAGAACTTTCTATATCCTCTTCTTTCATAGCTCGTTCTTAGGCCTACTAACTTTTATCTTAAAGCTTTCAGAATAAACATATTTTTTAATGTCTCTGGGACTCAATTTTTAGTAGAGAAGATGTACAAAACTAATTTTATGCAATTTGTAGCATCACGCTGTATCTAACAGAGATAATCGGGACATTTTGTATCATCTCAGCAGTGAAGAATCAATTTGATCTCAGTGTGTGGGTTTTCTCGCATGGCCTGCTTCAAAGGGTATATATGCACTTATTATGGAGACAAGTTTCTGTAAGATGGATGTGAAGAATAGCGATGATCAAGCAAAGTTTATATATGTCAGAACACAGATTTCTTGTTTTTCAATCCAACCTGTCTCTATATAAAGATATAGTCACCTCTCTCCTTGTGAAATTCTATCATTACCGTTTTTTGGTTCAATTTCACAAATCACAACCATGTCCGAAGACGAGCATATAGATTTTAGAAACCACTTACATAGAAGCTGTCTGACAACATGAAGTAGAGCTAACGATCTAAAAAAATAGACCAGCAATTTATGAGTCAACCAGGTGATGACAAACAAATCCAGAGCAAAATTTAAAGCACTTATACCCTCGCTTGCTTCATTTTACGTCAGTTTCTTGATTCAGAAATAAGAAGGAGAAGCTGGGCATAACGAACACCTATCGTACTATTTTCAAAACTTTCTTGATTATGCCAAAGACTATTGTGAAAATATTCTGTGAAATGACAACACAAAATGGAACCAATTGTGAACCAAATGTGTCCCCAGTGACGACGAGCAGAAAGCTAACGCAGCATTTCAGAAAGAAAGTGTTGAGAATTAAATGAATGTAAAAGCCCCCAGCTCGTTTTAATTCTCATATGTCCCTGGGTTCAAGCTGGATCCCACATGTCAGGAGTTGGAACACACAAAACGGACGGACATCGCTGTTCAACTTCGACAATCAGACAATTTATTAGACAATGGACAACATAAAACGACAACATAAGACTCACACGATGCATCGTACAACAGATAAGACATAGACCAATACTCACGCAACAACAAACATTT
>CAEGAE010002621.1:0-14034 GCA_903067095.1 Girardinus metallicus
TATATATATATATATATATAGAGAGAGAGAGAGAGAGAGAGAGAGAGAGAGAGATGTGTGTGTATGGGGGGAGACTGTCAATGTCTTGTTTATATGTTTAGTTTAACTGCACATTGGAGACTGATGAAACGCAATTTCAAACTTCTATGTTAACCCTGTTACATAGGTTTTTGACAAAGTACACTTGACACTTGACCAACAAAAACCTCACACTCCAATACAACAAACCACCACTAGGTGGGAGTATAACATAGATTTTCAGGGTATATTCAATCTGACCTTTAAAGTTTTTTATTAGCGTTTTGTGATGTGAAATAAAACTATGGTTCTGTGTGTAAATTTAGAAGTTAGTCAACTTTCAGAAGGATCTATACTATTAAGAAGGATCAGCACTTAGGACTTGAAACTGTGTCTCTTTAAACACAATAACAAAATATTCAAAAAATGGTATGAAAAAAAAAAAATTCAAAGCTAAACCATTCTCTGAAAGCCTGCGCGCCGACTTTAAAATGCCAGGCAAATATTAAAGATCACAATAAAGTGTTTTCACAAACAAATGTAAGAAGGAAAACAAAATCAAAACTGAGTAGTTGTACTGATGTGTCAGATTATGAAGTCTCTTATCATAAAAGGCTGTCTTCAGCTGATATTACCAATTTTCTGTCAAATGTAGATCTGGACACTACCTAAGGCAGCAGTTAGAAACCTACAGCTGTGGAGCCATAGTGACTGTTAGTAACTAAAATGACAAAGAATGTACTGTTTTTAAATACACATACAACAAATGCGGGCCGATATTCTAATGAGTTTGCAAATACAAAACTTAAATTTGTTGCAAAGTAAATATATAATAAATATATTATGAAATTAGCAGCTATTTCATAGGAATGTACAGTAATAAAAAGATTCATAATTCACTAAGTATTTGTAATAATTTTTTAACAGATATCAATTTAAACTCTTCTGTTGAAGCAATTTAAATAATTCTTCGTTTTTTCACAGGTATAGTAATACTCTCAATAACCACTAGAGGGGAGCACAATAAACCATGTCTTCACAGTTCCCTCTACAACGTCTAACCTGAGTCCAGAATTGATTAACATTTCAAACGAGTCAACTTTATCGACGAAGTGCTGGCAGTGTGTAAAATAACACATTTAGCATATTCGACTTCTACATTTCATTAATTCAAAGCATTTTCTAAAAAAATCTTGAATTTTAGATCAACAGTTCAATTACATTTTATGCCCTTTTTAATCAATTTATAACCAATTGAATATATTTTCAGTTGCAGCACAAAACTTAAAGATGGGCTTTTGGCTTAATGAATGAAAATTAATCCTCACATTGATTATAACAAGCTGTCTTCGCAACTCCCCCCGCATGCCGCAGAGCTCTAATAAAAACAGAACCACGTGTGGTTTGCAACCAAACCAGATTAAAGAGATGATCGCTTAATTCAATATTCACATAAAAAATGTTTCTTGTTTAGATCTTCGTCTCGCCCAGCTGCTCTTACTGGGAAAACAGGATCTGAAGTGCTGCGCTGCACTGCAATATAAACTGCTGTGAGCAGCTGCAACCACCAGGGGGAGCTGGTAAACGTGTGACTAGAAGTCAAACTCCCTCTAACTTGCCAATTTAATTTAATTTAGTTTAACTTAGTTTAATTTTAATTAGGCTTCATTAAGTTTATTATATTTTAATTCAGTTTAAAATAAGCTTAATTTAATTTTTATTTTGTAAAAATTGATTTAATTCAATTAGAGTTAGTTCCAATACAAACCCTTGAATATAATGTAGTTTAATTTAGTTTATGTTTAAAGCACACATTCACAACAAATAATCTGAAGACAGGTCAAGTTTACAGTTATACATAACTACAATAAAATAAATTCACACCAATATGATACAGTCATATTGACAAATTATATGTATTTAATTTGATCCTAAATGTAATTCAAGACATTCTAATTCTGTTCTTTGATTGTATAACAAGCTGATTCAACTCGTACACTCATTTTGCAAATAACAGAAAGAAATTACTCAGTTTCAGGCGGAAGAAACATGCAGCAGAAAATTGCTGAGCATCTACAGGCTCATGGGGTGAAAACACAGCTGGTCTCAGCTTCAGTAGCTCAGTTCAGGAGAGATCAAAGATCTAAAGGATAATTATTGCATTCATTAAAATCCTTTATGTGAAAAGAGCAGCGAGGACGTGAAGTCTAAAGCAAACAAAGAACATCTGTCATTGATGTAGGTGCAAGGCATGAAACTAAACGTTTGGGACTTTGTCTTCATGTCCTTGTCCTGTGAATCTATGCAAACAAAATCAGAGATGACGGCTGGTAGGCTGGTGGTTCATCCAAATAAACAAAAATGTACTCAGAGAGCAGCATCCTGTATGAACAAACAACAATGTCACTGAAAAAGTAAAAAGATGACAGACCGCCTGTATTTCAGTGATAAATGAGAATAAACAGCTGCCATCTAAAATTAATGATAAAGAACAACTTTTATTACTTATTACAGTGGACAATATCATTTATACAGTTGGTACTATTTTCACTCAACCAAAACCTTTATGTCTGATAAGACCTGTGACAGGCATCTCTTAAAAAATAAAACAGTGTCAAGGATTTTGGAATAAGAAAGAAGAATTTATAAATTTTTATGTGCAGTTAATTTAAAAATGGCACATAGAAGATAATTTATGTCCTTTTCAATAACAAATTAATGTCAATGTCATATTTGTATGATCATGAACAAGACAAATCAGCCAGGAAGTCAGAGAAAACATCATGATGATGATAAAATAAGTAGCAGCAAAGAAAGTCCACCACCTCTGCTGCTTTATCTTCATCTTTTCCTGTCAGTTTAGAAATCTGTATTTCAAAGTCACAAATATCTTACTGAAAACATTGAATCTAACAATTTATGGAATTTTTACACATTGGAGGTCATAAAAATACAAGGACGGACATTTTCGGTTAGGCCCTCTGGTATTATCACAATGAGCAAAGAAGTGATAATGAATGACAGATTGCACAAAAGTCTAGGTTGGTGGCTGCATTCCACGTGACAGAATGTGACAGAACAGGTAACTCCATGAAGCATTCTGTCGACAACATAGTACATTTGTGAGCAACCTTGTTTGCTCCGAATGTGGCAGCTGTGTGCTACACATGCTGGGAATTTATTCAAGACAAGCACTCAGAAACATGCAAACCCACAATGTGACCCTAATAACAACATCGAGTTATTAGGGTCACATGCTAATGTCCTGGCGTGTCTCTGAGGATTTTTCCAGCTGTTCTGGCTGAATGCCTGTAACACATAAATGCTCATTCTCTGACTGAGTTACATCTAAATGTTCTATGTGCTTATCCACTCAAATGACATGACATAATTAAAAAATAATACCAACGTTTCTGAGGTTTGGTTGGACAGAAGAGGCCATGGATTGGCTGATCTGCTGAAAAAGCTGAGGGGAAACAGAGGGCCGGATTTACAGGGATCTGGGCACTTCAGCTGGAGCCAGTTTTGGTTCCCTATTCACTAAGGGAAAAATCTCCTACTAATGCAAATTGCAACACATTAACACATATATGTGAATTGCTGCATGGTTGGCTTAATACATTCCCTGAACAGTAGATCGATGTCATTTCTCAAAAAAAATTACTACGGCTTCTTAATTTTAAAATACAAGTATTGTTTACATTTATAAAAAATCAAAAAATTTGAATTAAATTTATTTGATATGGGCCTACAAGTATTTTTCATAAAGTTCAATGTAAAACAAGTATTCAATACAAATATTCTTACAATTGTTGGCTACAGTTTCCCCTGACCAAACTGGGATAAATGGTTCAGGTTTGGAGGTCGACTTACCTGCACTCATCTTTTCAGTTGGTCACAAATCCTTCAGTGGGATCTAAACTGCAATTTGACAAATTTGGTTGAGTAATAAGGCATTAATAGGTGTCCAAAATTTTACATAAGGAAATATGTTGACATGTTGCTTCCACAGTTTCATAAAATGTTTTTACCTTGTGATGCTGTCTGTTGTGTCCCTCCTGCTACAAAACACTCCCAGTCTGCTCAGCCTGTGTCAGAACAGGAATCCTTTTACTGTGGATTATGACACGTTTTTCAGTTTCAGTAAAAATGTTCTGATGGTCTTTTACTTTTTTTCTGGGGTTGATTTGCACATGTACATAAAAACATGTGCATGTGTACATTTGGACAGCAGAAACACAGTTTCTTCCTGAATTCTATTATGACTGGCCCTTCCTATACTGTTTATAGTTTCATAAAACTGTTTAAACAGATGGACAGACAACGTGTTACCTTAAAATCCTCAAACTGTTTAAAGGTATAGTGATCTAAGTGTGTCCAACCTTTTGAATGTAAAGAAAGTAATTTCTCTTATTGAAATAGGACGTGTCTGTCTTTGTTTTGTCTGAGTTGTTGACATATTGTTAAAGCCCTGGCTTTAACAAGGATTTGTTAAAGCCAGGGCTTTCAGAAGGATTTGCTTGGAAAAACTGTCTTAAAGGAGCTTAGTTTAACATTACAATAGGAGATGCTATTCATAGATGGTGAATCAGTGTATTTGTCCAAAAACTTCTTGAAAATTTAACTGTGATTTTATAAATACGGTAAAGGTCAAAAATGCCAAATTGTGAGTACTAGCCCAGTGTCTAATGGCTCACTTAGAACTTTTAATTGTTTCAAATACACTTTGTTACACAACGTACATAAGGACACCTTAGTCCTCGACGCAGCTGTCGCAGGTTCCATTCCAGCTTGATGACCTTTGCTGCATGTCTTTCCCCTCTTATTTATTAAGTTAAACCAACTTGATAAATTAAGTTGGATAAACTTTTTTCTCTTTTCAGTGTACAGGATCTTTGAAAAACTAAAATAACTTTAAAACATACATTTAAAAAAATTTAAATTCAAGTTGAATTTTAAGAACAATGTGAGTGATAATGTAATTTTGGACGTTTTAGTTTTTTAGTTTGATACAAAAGTTTGTGTCATGAAGTGCGGGTGAGTGGTGGTGAGAATAAACACAGAGATTCCACATAAGAGGTGAAAAATAATGATGATTTTAATAACAGACGAACCAATACAGTTCAGCAGTCCAAACAAGCAGGCAGCACAATGGGCGAGAAACAAGGCTTGACACTGGTAGCAAAAATAAAGAAACTGCAAACGAGAGCAGAGGCAGCCACAGGACTTAACAGTTCTACTGTGACGACGTACAAACACAGTTCTGTGAACTCTAAAACTTTTTTGTGAACTCTAAGTTCTGCGAACTTAAGAGTTCACAGAACTCTAAAGTTTTGTGAATCATAAATCTTATTTGGTTAAAAGTGGTTATATAGCGTAATATTCTAAATCATTAAAAAGGAAAAATTTCTTGATGTCAATTAAAAAGAAAAATAAATGCTGAATTAAAGGACGTCATTCAGAAAGCAAGATTCAAGCCATGTTCCACGTCACAAAGAAACTGCAAAGCATTTACTGGAATAATCTAGCTCCACACTACAGTAGGATAGTAGAGGTTGTACTGGTTTTTGAAACATAACTATTATGATTAGGAATTAAATCCCATGCACTAAGAAAAGAGAAATATAAAAAAAATAAACACTGATTGTAAGTATCCTGATTGATATTTCAATTTTAAAAATTTGAGAAAATACAATTAAGAAAAGCCAAAGAAAGAAAAATGTATTAGAATTAATTCAGTCATTAAGCTGCAGTGGTTGCTGTGGTTGATGTGGTGGTTGGTGCAACAGTTGTGGATGTTGGAGAAGCTGTCATGTGGTTGGTGAAGCAGTTGGGATTGGAGAAGCTATTGTGGTGGTTGGTGCAACTGTTATTGTGGTTGTGGCAAATGTTGTCGAGGTTGGAGAAGCTGTCATGGTGGTTGGTGCAAATGTTGTGATGGTTGAGGCAACAGTTGTTCAGGTTGGAGAAGCTGTTGTGGTTGTTGGTGCAACTGTTGTGATGGTTGGTGCAACAGTTGTTCAGGTTGGAGAAGCTGTTGTGGTTGTTGGTGCAACTGTTGTTTTGGTTGGTGCAACTGTTGTTTTGGTTGGTGCAACAGTTGTTCAGGTTGGTGCAACAGTTGTTCAGGTTGGTGCAACAGTTGTTCAGGTTGGTGCAACTGTTGTTTTGGTTGGTGCAACAGTTGTTCACGTTGGACAAGCTGTCGTTGTGGTTGTTGCAACTGTTGTTGTAGTTGTGGCAACAGCTGTGGTGGTTGCTGCGGTAGATGTGGTTGTTGTTTCAGATGCTGAGGTTAGTGTAGCAATTGTGGATGTTGGAGAAGCTGTCATGGTGGTTGGTGCAACTGTCATGGTGGTTGGTGCAACTGTCATGGTGGTTGGTGCAACTGTTATGGTGGTTGGTGAAGCAGTTGGGATAGGAGAAGCTTTCGTGGTGGTTGGTACAACTGTTTTTTTTGTTGCGGCAACAGTTGTGGTTGGAGAAGCTGTCGTGGTCTGTGCAACAGTTATATATCTGCTGATATTTTTCTAAATGCATCCATGATTCAAAAGTTAAGACACTATTTTTCATTTATTCTATCTGCTTGAATAAGTAGATATTGGAAATGAAAGGAAATGTTCTTGCATTTTCTTTCCCCTTGTTCTTTGACAAGTGCATTTATTCCTGTCTCAAATTTTACATTCCCAGGTTTGTGCTTTGTATCATAGTTAATATTACTTTTTTTATGGATTTGAGACCGAGATTGTTTTTGGGGCGTATCACAGGAGGGGTAAATAGCAATTAAAAGTGCGTCAGTCTTTGATGCGGTAAAGGTCACCCAATTTAAAAATGTATTGTGCGCACACAATAAATTTTATTATTTCATAAGTGCTTCCAGTCAATGCATATTATGTATGACCTCAGGTCTGCTTAGTTGTTTTTACTTAGTCTTGTCACCCCTCTTTATTGTCAGCAACAGTCAGACATTTTCTATTCACAGAATTTGTCAGCTTTTTCTATGTTAATGATTAGCTTTTGTAGCAACAAACAGCTACCTGAATATGATTCAAAGAGTTGACCTGTTTTTTCAAAACTCCCTCATTCAAAGCTGTAATATGTACAGTAACTTTTCTAAAGATGTTTTTTTTTACATATTTGTTAAAACTTTCGCAATGTGTTAAAAATATAAAATTAGACAAATAATATGTGAACAGATCAAACTCCTCTGCCTCCTCATGTTCCTAATGTCATCTGTAGAAATACACCACTCAAAAACAACCAATCAAAACCAGGAAGAGAGTCTTAGCACCGTCAGTTAATCTCATGTATGCGGTGCGCACACCCTCCATGTTTTTACGCCTTGCAGCTGGAAAATATTTATTTATTTAAATATATCAAAGGCTGCACAGTGGTGCAGTTGGTAGCATTGTTGCCTTGCAGCAAGAAGGTTCTGGGTTCGATTCCGGGCCTGGGGTCGTTCTACACGGGAGTTTGCATGTTCTCCCTGTGCATGCTGGGTTCTCTCTGGGTTCCTCCCACAGTCCAAAAACATGACCGTCAGGTTAATTGGTCTCTCTAAAGTGTCCCTAGGTGTGAGTGTGTGTACATGGTTGTGTGTCCTGTCTGTCTCTGTGTTGCCCTGCAACAAACTGGTGACCTGTCCAGGATGACCCCGCCTCTCGTCTGGAACGTGGCTGGAGATAAGACACCAGCACCCCTCCTGACCCCACTAAGGACAAGGGTGTTAGAAAATGGATGGATGGATAAAAATATCAAAAGGTTCTCTTTCCAGCTAAGTAAATTAATATACAACATTCTTGTACTCTAACAAGTTCATAATTATATCTGATGCATTTTTTATCTGATACAGTTTAGATAATCTTATTGTTTACCTGCATATACAGTATTTTGGAATGCTAAGTTTTTATCAACAACAAAATGTTTCTGTATTGACCGAATTAGACAGCTGTGTCCGAATTCAGGGTCCGCATCCTTCAAAGGCCGTGAATAAACGAAGACTGGAAGAGAAAAGCTGTGAATTCGGACAGGTCTAGCCTCCACCCACTGTCCTCGCCCCAACCTTCGCGCAACTTATGTTGCCTAGCAACCTTGATAGCGTGACAGAGAGCGGCGAAGAAAGAAACAATGGAGCCAAAGTTTGTTTATTAACCATGTAATACTTCTGATTTCTGCATTATTCTTTACCTTTATTGTAAAGCTTGTTCCATAGTCAAATAAATAAATAAATAAATAAATCTGTTAGTTTGATTCTAAAATATTCAAACCTGATTTGTGCATTTCTACCAGGAATAAATATAAGCAAATTATTCATTTTCAAATATAATACTCTCCAGATCTAAGATAAGCCATTAGAGTTAAATAAAACCTCTATGTTTGAAGGCTTAACTTTAATCAATCAAACCGATTTGCTCAGGAAAAAAAACCGGATATTTTACAACTAGATTTTACCTGTCGGTGTTTAACTTCCACTCATTGGGGAAAGCTAGCGGGAGTTTTTAAAACAATGAGCCGGGAGTCAGGCGTTCTCTCCTGGCATACCAAACCTGGAGTGCCCGCCCAGCTGGCAGCTAATGAGGGGCGCTGGCTGTTAATGTGTCAGAAGCAGATATGTCCGAAAATGTCAAAGTAATATTGCAATTAGATGATGTATTGATGAACCGAGCAGACATCTGTGACATGCAAAGCCACATTCTCGCCTAAAAACACTGTAAAAAAATCATGTTGTGTCACTTAGAGTGTAATATAGCAAAAATTATTTGCCGCTCTTCATCGCCATTTTGCCTGAACGCCCAGTTTGGACCTGCAATGACTTATGGAATATGGTGGTCTGTGAAGGATACACTGGGCCAATCCTTCAAATCTGGGGAAAAGAAGGATGCATTTGAAGGCCACATTTGAATGAGTCTCCGAATTCAAACAGGTCTTTTCACCACGGTATGACGTAATCGGCCTACAAATCTGTCCTTCGAAGGATGTAGAGCCTGAATTCAGACACAGCTTTTAGCTGTTGAGATGTTTTGTGCAGCTGTTAGAGTGGTTGGAACAGCAGTTGTATTGGTTGATGCAGCAGTTATGGTTGTTGGTGTCATGGTTGTAGGTATGGCGTTACAGTTTGATGTACTGCAGCAAGTTGCTTCATCAGATATTGTACCGACATTCTTCATGAAGCGAAAGCTATGTAGGTTGTCAGCAGCTTGACATGTGTTTGGAGATATACAGCCAAGTGCTGGACTTGTTCTTGTTTCATCCGTCACTGTCAAAATGAGAGAATAATTTCAAAACAGTTTTCTGAGACATTTAATCATTAGTTCTTTCTGTAGCATTTCATAACTGTGTACAACTAATTTTTAATACAAGTACACACATCACAGATGTTAGTTGTATACAGAATTATGTCCAAAAACATGGGATTTTTGGAAATATCGAATGTGAAAACCTACCAGTTGCAAAGAAGCAGTTTGTCTCATCTCCTTCACGTTACTTGCGTGTTGCATTGACTAGTTGTTGGGTCACAAACAATACATTGGAGGGAGTTAGTGGTCTTATCACTAGGGACTGAAACATGAATTAAATAACAACACAATAGAATTACACATCAATTAATAGAAAAAATTAAAAACAGAAGGATTAGGACTTTGCTTGAAAACTATGAAAAACTTACACGCCGGTGCTTGAGAGTTGCAGTTATCTGAAGTGCAGTACTCAGCAGAAGCTGTTGCCTTTTGCACGCTCAAGTTGACTGAAAAAGTCTGACTGCCTGCTATGGACACGGAGAAGCTGATGCACAGGCTTTGTAGATTTGTGGTACCATACTTCCAAATGAAGTAGCTGCAAAGGCAAAAAGCAGTTTGTGTCAGACAACACAGAGAATCACACTGCATAGCTTCATTTTATCACTGAAAATATATGTGACACGAAGAGAGGTACACCTAGCATGGTCGCTGTTAAACACATGGTCACTGAGGTACATGGCAGTGAAGCTGTGTTGGAACATGAGACATTTATGCAGGTCACGCAATTTAGGGAATTGTACTGAAATAAGAGAAAAGTAAAGGATTAGATAAATAGATGTATACTTTATTGTCCCCATCGAGGAAATTTATGATGAGACAATTATGCACTAAACAAAGCTGCTACCACAATGAAATATGCTGTTTGCAATATCCTTTTTTTTTTTTTTACCATTTTCTTGCTTTAAACCTAAAAAAATAAACTCATTGCTTTGATTTTACGTACTGAATAATTTCTACTTTTGCAATAAAAAGATATATGTAGTTTTTTTTTATCAGAAAATACAGTAGGAATACCAAATTTCCCTGGCACGTTTAACGTAGACCAAACTGTTTTAAAGAGAATACAGATAGTTACCTGTGCAGTAGAGCGCCCAGATGAAATTCAGAAAAAAGACGAGCTTCATTGTGATGTTCAGGCGATTCATGTTGGTTAGCTTGTCTGGTTCTTGCACTGAAAGACTGTACCATTGTTTTTAGGCTGTACAGACGATCTCAGTAACTGGGAGTGTTCTCCAGTTTACTGTATTATTTTTCTAATGCTCCCTCAGCAATTTAAATACACCTTAACGCACCTTTGTATGCATGTCAACATTTCAGTAAATTGTGTTGTTAATACATACAATAATGTGACATCTAAAATTGGCATCCCAAAAATACGTCACATTTAAAAAAAAAATCTTTATTGATGTCATATATTATAAATAACTAACTAACTTGACTGCAAAATTTGCCTGGAGCCTTTTTTAGTTGTATTCTTTAAAGCAATTCTCACACATACCAGAATATATTTTTAAAAGTTTTTAGTTAACCAGGTCTTTTCATGTCAAGATAAACACATTAGTGTTAGAATGTTAAGTAAAGTTTGAATATCGTCCAAAAATTTAGCATTTCAAATGAGACTTTAGAAAAGGAGAAACAATTGATACATATTTGTGAAAACAAATAAGACCTTTTAAAGCTAACACCAGAAACCAGCACAACAGATGGCATCAGACCTACAAATTCAATGTAACTTTTTTAAATGTGTTTTTTTTTTCTCTAATATCTGAAGTAGCAGCTCCCCAGCACTTGAAGTAATTTTGCGCTGTCTCGACGGGTGATTTTCAAGGTTTCTTTATTTTTGTTGATGCGGACCATTGGTCACCACACCCACCTCAGTCACTTGAGTCATCTCAATCACCGTGAAAACTAAAACATACAAACATTAGAATACAAGACATAAACTTGCAACACAAACAACAAAATAAAACATACTTCGCTGCTTTCACCACGGAACGCTATTCAGTGATTTGTCCCAAACATCTTTGACAATTGTCAAGTAAGTCATTGGTACAATGATTCCCCCAGCTTTATAGGGCCTGCCCTCATTACCTACGGCAGCCCATGAGGTACATACAAAGGAACCCCAAACATTACAAAATGCAAATACAATTAAACAAAACAAACCATCAACAGTGCCAAACAGACAAACATCCACAAACAATCTGTAACATCTAGAAAATTCATTTGAAATCATCATTTACAATAAATAGTCAACAAATTTGAATAATTTAGACAATTTATTTTAAATAGCACACTATCCATTACATCTGACAATAGAATTTTTTTAAATACCTATGAATATATAATAGTGATTGATAAATCCATGTGAAATAGTTTTCAATCATCACATTCTTGTTTTAAGTACTCTGCTCTTTGGCAAACTGTTCAATGGTCATGGTTACCTTTCAGTGTCAATGCTAGATTTGCTTTAGAAAAACTGGACCAAAGGAGACAATCCTTTTTGCTGAGCACTTGGTTCTCTGAAATCAGTGGTACAACAATCTGGTCTAGGCAATGGTCTGGATAATTTCAGCCCACTTTCAGTTATGAAAAGGCAAAGATGCCAAAGAACAGGGAGAAAACAAAATGGGGAAACCAGAGATCATACACTAACAATGACTAAGTAAATAACTGAACAAATTAACTAATCACCCACAGTCTTATCAGTAATGAATGGAATTAAATTTTTTTAGTGTCTGTGTAACTATGTAATTATGAGTGCTTAAGAGGGGTTATTTTGCAGCAGGGAAAAATAGTGTGGTTGAGACTGACCTTTCAACAGTATGAATTGTTCAATATTCAGTTGCTTACGTATTAATGAGCATTGTAAAACCTGAGGGAATGAAATTTGTGTCATGATTTGAGTTTTTCCCTGTGTTTATTTAGATTTTTGTCCTCTGTGTATTCCCGAAGTCTTGTAGTCCCGTTGATTTATCTCACCTGTTCCTCGTTGTACCTTGATTGTCTCCCTCTGTATTTATACCCACCTGTTGTCCCTGTCCTTCGTCGGATCCTTGTCGTATGTCGTGTGTCGGAAGTCCCAGTGTCATTGTCTGTTCTTAGTAAGGTCTTGTGTTTAGGTTCCGGGTAACCTTAGTTAGTTTGGCGGTCGACACGGTGGAACTGTGAAGTCCCGTGTCGGCTTAGCTTCCAAAGTCAGTTCCTCGTTTTAGTTGCTACCAGTGATTAGCCGTAGTTAGGGGTCACTGTGCTGCCTATGTTTTCCGTGGACTGTTCTCTAAGCTACCGAGAATCATTAAAACCACCTCTTACCTCCTCATCCTGGGTCCTCAAGCGTTCATTCTCACCACCTCATAACCACATACCCTGACAGAAGGATCCGACCACCAATTTGGTGAGGAACGCCACAACTTTCAATATGGACCCTGCACAACCCACCCAGGACCTCGACGGATTCCTATTTTTTACAAAACAACATTTGGACTATATTTCAACCCTCACTCCACCCTGGGAACGGATCAATGCTGCGGAAACGTTCAAGGAACTCCTACAGACAAGTATCCCACTCCTCAGTTCGCTCGGTTTGATGGACATTTTCAAAGAGGTGGAGTGGAACATGCAAACTGCATTTGCTCAAGTTTTAAACAGGCCCACTCCACCTCAACCACAACTCACCTGTTTAAAGACTTTCATCCCAGCTCCAGCCTCTCCGTCCGCTCCAGCAGCCCCCGTTCCAGTCGTCGCTCCACCAGCCCCCGTTCCAGTCGCCACTCCACCAGCCCCCGTTCCAGTCGTCGCTCCAGCAGCCCCCGTTCCAGTCATCGCTCCAGCAGCCCCCGTTCCAGTCGCCGTTCCAGCAGTCCCCGTTCCAGCGGCCGCCGCCCCAACCACGGTTCCCATAGTTATGGGTTTTCAAGCGGCTAGGCTGTCGCCGGGACGGCAGGTGGCACGTTTGACGGCGTGGGCGGCACCTGAGCCTGCCGCTGCATCGTTGCTCCCTGAGCTGGCTGCTGCGGTTCCGTCCGAGCCTCCCTGTGCTGCGGCTCTGTCCGAGCCTCCCTGTGCTGCGGCTCCGTCCGAGCCTCCCTGTGCCTCGACTCCGCCCGAGACTCTCTGTGCCTCGACTCCGCCCGAGACTCCCTGTGCCTCGACTCCGCCCGAGACTCTGCCCGAGCTTTCCTGTGCCTCAGTCCCGCCCGAGACTCTGCCCGAGCTTCCCTGTGCCTCGGCTCCGCCCGAGACTCCGCCCGAGCTTCCCTGTGCCGCAGTCCCGCCCGAGACTCCCTGCGTTGCAGTTCCGCCAGAGACTCCCGCCGGGACCAAGGGGTTCCGGCGTCGCCCGTTGAGGCCTAGGTGGCCTCGGTGCCGTTCGTTAAGGGCCCGGCGCTGGATGCGCCGAAAATGCCCGCCGAGTCCACCGCCTGGGGTCCGCCTCCTGCGCCGTTCCCGGCCTCCGGATCTTCCCCGAGGTCTTCGTCTCCTGCGCCGTCGTCGTCCACCGGACCCTCCCCGAGGGTTCCGCCCCCTTCGCCGAACCTCCAATTATGGACCTGCCTCCGCGTTTGCGCCCACTGGTTGGGTCGTTTTTCATTCTTTTGGACTCTGGCCTGCCTTCCGCGCCTTCGCCCACAGCGTTGGGTTGTTTTTTGTTATTTATGGACTCTAACCCTCCGTCCGTCGCCCCACCGCCCACCCTTGTTGGACTTTTCATTGAACT
>CAEGAE010002624.1:0-10997 GCA_903067095.1 Girardinus metallicus
TATCTATCTATCTATCTATCTATCTATCTATCTATCTATCTATCTATCTATCTATCTATCTATCTATCTATCTATCTGTCTGTCTGTCTGTCTGTCTATCTATCTGTCTGTCTATCTGTCTGTCCGTCCTTCATCCCCCATTTATTGATTTTTAAAATTATTTCTATTGACATATTTCAAGTTTTTAAAACTTAACTGTTTTTCTGCTTCACATAGTTAAAATATTAAGCAGCGGTAAGTAAATGCAACAAAATTTCATACTGATGGTTAATTGACGCTTGTTTTTGAACGACAAAGTGGCTATTCTATTCTATTCCATTCTATTTATATAAAGAACGTGTTGCCATTTATCCTACCTTGTGTCCTGGATACTTTCAGTAGAAGTCTTTCTTCTCTCTTCTAATTGGCTGAAGACCTCGTGACGTAACATCTCCGGCAGCCTGAGCGGTGTTGATATGGCGGCGTGGGGTCGATGATGATCGTGTGTGTCCGCATCTAAATGCCGGACCGGGTTCATGTGGGTCTCCAACACAGTTAGCATGGATAGATTTTAAAAGTGGATGCTCTATTTTTATTATTAAGAAACTATACAGTTTTGTGTAAACCTGGAAGAGAAACAAGCTTGTAAAATGTTTTCATGAGGAATCTGCAACTGGAAGACGCACATCTACTGTGACTGACGGCTGTTTTCAAGTAGGTTTTTTTTGTTAATGCATTGGTGCATAAGTGCTGTAATCTGCTTCTTTTTGTCAAAATCCTTTTGTTTTCTAATGCTAGTAAATTGTTGTGTATCCGAGCTGCTTCGGAAATGGTGCTGCTGCCATAGATGCTTTTTTTATGCATGTGTGCACCGACGCTCTTTTATCTATCATGTTGCCCTACTTATAATTTCCTGATGAAAAACAAGCACAAATTATTTTAAGTGTTTGCTTTTCAAATCAGAATAACGGAGGAATATATCTTTTATGATCAATGCCTCATGACATGTTTGCAGAGTATCATATTTTATTAAAACTCAAGAAAAAATATAAGAGGAAGCTCATCCTTGGTGCATTTAAAGGAATTATGTGTCTTAGCTCTGATAATTATCTCAAAGCTACTCATCATATGTGTGTGATCAACAGCTCATCAGCAAGTGGAAGTTACTATTTCAAAAGACTCGCTTTGACAATTAGCCATTTTGAAGCATTTTGCTGTATATTAAGACAGTTCTTGTAAGAAATTACATTAGCCGTGGTGTTAGAGAAGCAACTGGTCTGCAGGAGTGAGAAAATGTAATTGGTGCACAGAATTTTCCAGTTTTAAAAATAAAGGATATTTCCAAGTGAAGAACAATAAGGCAGCTGCGAATCTCCCAGACTGTTCTATTTCAGAAAACAAGCCAAATGTGCTAGTTTCTTCTAATGTTGTTTAATCGAAAGTGCAATTAGAAAAAGGTTAAATAAAGCTGTATAGTGAAAATAATTAAGGTCTAGATGTCAAACCTGGCTTAAATGTCCTTGCAAGGCCGGACATTTTAGAGTGAGCTGGGCATTATAAATCCAAGCAAATCTTTATAATGCCAAAATTGTTTTAAGGAAAAATGGATATTTCCTTAACAATCACAATGCCAAAGAGATCACTGAGGAATGTTGTGACTAAAGCACTCCAAATTAAAACTCATTAAGTGTACTATGTTTTTCAGTCACCACTTCTTAATTTAGACATTTTGGTCACAAATTCTAGTAGGGTAATTGTTTTTAATGTTTTGGTGGAGAAAATTGATTAAAAATGCACACTTCCTCTTAATTATGAACTTATGTAAGCAACTTTTAAACATAATTCTGAAAGCTAACATGCCTTGATGTACGTTAAAATGGAAAAAATATACAGTTAGAAATCTAAAAAGTGTGGTCTACATATCCAGATCCCTTCTTTTAGATAGCCTTTAGTAAAATTCATAGGAAACAATTGCTTTCAGCCTGTGTGTAATTTAATTTTAGATTTTTTTTTTTATTTTTACATTTCTTCTTTAGGGAATATTAGAAAACAAAGTTTTATGAAGAACAAGGAACACGTCACCATTCCCACACTGAAATATGGTGGTGGTAGCATCATACTGCCACCACCATGATTTTCTTCATTTCCACGGAAAACTATTCATACTTATGGAAAATCCTGGTAGAAAATCTTTTAGATGCTGCAAAAGACTTCAGCCTGGGGAGAAAGCTCACCTTCAAAGTCTAACACTATGATTTGTGATTATAATATGACAAATTGTTCAAGGAACATTTTTGCAAAGTATTGTAGAAGTTACTTTCCACTACATGTCAGACAAATGTCTCTCCGGACAAATAATTGGTCTAAAGTGCACCCTTATCCTCTTCAATATTACACAGTAAATGACAACCTTTTGAGTTGGGATGATATTGTCTCATTAGAGGTTGAAATCAGAGAAAACAAGCCACGTTATAATCACAGGGGGCTTCAGCCTCTGCTTCCATTTAACTGTGACTCCAATCTGTCGTAAATGGCTGACATGAAGCGACAGACATTCAGAGTCCAGTTAATCACAACCATCTCTGTGCTGCAACCCGATGAAGGCGGGACTAATCCACTTGGATCCTGAAATTCTGCAGTCCTCCTCAATAGCTGGCCTACTTCTTTCTAAGTGAATCAAACTCTATTGCAAATTAGTAGGGATATGATAAATCCATCCATTTTCATGTAACAAACATGTATGAGCAAATGTAGATTATCTTAAAATGACGCAGAGGTAGGTAGTAACCAGTTACATTAAATTGAGTGAAAGAAAAAGTACTTTTAATACTAGTTTTACTGCATCATACTTTTTACTTCATTATAGTATTATGACGTATTGCTACACTTACTTGAGTAAACATTTTGATACTCTATTGACCAGAAGTAATTTCACCGAATCACGAATAAATATATTTTACCCAAAAATGCAACATAAACAAATCTATCACGTTAAAGAGAGGCTTCTTGTTTCTACACAATCTCCATTATTCTGACATTATGTTATGTTTACTGAGAAGCATTTGGAATATGCAGTAAGCAATAAATTGTCACTAGAAGTACTATATCCTGTTATAACATAAATACACATTATCTACTGTAAGTATAAATTTCATAAGTTATAAATTACTTGTAAAAGTGTCTTCTGCTTAAAATATGTTAATTTGTAATTATGTTATTTGTGTTTTTTAGTTTTTAAAAATACTAGAATTTGCACATAACTTAAGATTTTTTTTTTTGTCTTATGACATTTTTAATTTAACATTTAGTCTCTAGAATTAGATACAACCATGCAAACATAAATCTTTTTTTTTCTCACACATTTGATTATCAGCATCACATTCCTGTTGAATCCCTATGGAAGCCGCAAGGCATAATAGCTAATTTGGGTCCATTTTTCTTTAATTAACAGTGACAGCGTGCAATCTGTTGTGTATTTTGTACACTTTATTTTATATTTAATCAACTCTAGAACCTGGTAAAGAACTGGGTTTTTTGTTATATCCTGCAACGTAAAAATTCGTAAACAGCCAAGCAGATGTGAAGGTGCATTTACTTTTCAGCAGTGTTGGCAGAGCATCTCTGCAGTGCAGCTGCCCTAGTTACAGAGCAGCTGACTAACTCTGTGTGATTGTGGTTGGCCCAAGCAGAGAGGAAAAGAAAGGAGGGGTTTGTTAGTGGTCGACTGAATTATGGAGCGCAACACTCGGCTGTGGCCCAGAGGAACACATCACAGAGGGAGTTTGAGGTCTGGTGGTGCCGACTGTGATAACAGCATCCTGTAGTTCTGCTTAGTGTTCATCTCTCACTTTGTTTTTTTCAGCTTGCTTCTAACAATGCTTTCTTCTTTTTTTATTATTCAGGTACTTCGGCACCTGAATAAATCCCAAAGTATAGATCTTGTCACAGTACTGAGGTTTGGGAGGAAAAACAACCCTAGCAGCTATGCAAGGATTATTTTCCTTCGGATCTGCTATGAGGCGTGAACCTCAAATGAAAATTTAAAAGGCTGATCCAAAGCTTTTGTTTTTGTTCTAATAGAGATGCAAGCAACCTATACAAGCTATTTAAAGATAACTCGTTTGGGTTAAAAGTGCGCATAACCTCATCATTTTTTTCTAATCAAAACCCTTATGTGTTTTACTTCTGCAGGATAGTTTTAGGAACATGGGGACAGCATGATCGGAGCATCCACTCTCCCGGGTCACACCTTGCTAGCGTGCCACTTCCCTGTGGTGCAGCTTCCCACCTGGCAGCTTCCGGTCCAGGCCCTGTGCAGCTCTGCCAAGAGGCCCAGCCGGCTGTGCTCGTCGGGTCTGACCCGGGCGGTGTCCCTCCCAGAGCAGGACACACTCACTCAAGAACACTGCTTCACGGGTGGCCGGAGGCCCTTTTCCAGCAGTTACAGCAGTCTCCGTGAGGATCGGGTGGAGGAAGAGGGGACGAGTGACAGCAGTGGCAGGTACGATTCCAACTCATCGCCAGAAGAGACGGGCTCCAACAGTAAAGAGGAACGCTGCGGAGCTGCCACCACCCAGCGCTCACACAACTCGTTCCTTCCCAACCCAGATCTAGATGACGACGAGGAAGACGAAGACAGTGATGGAGACAATCTCCACAGATATCGCGAGGATTCATCTTTTGTGTTGCATGGAAACTCCAACTGGTCGCTGAACAACGGTGGTAACGACACACTGCTCCATGAGGACCTGGACAGTGAATGGATGAATGAAGGATTAATGCTGGGAATGGGAAGGAACCAACACTGGCTGTCTAACCAGATGGACTCGCTACAGTCAGGATGCCAGGGTTGTGCTGTGAACAGATCTGGCGTCACTCTTCTGTCTTGTTTGGAGCAGGACTCAGACAGACTGCAAGAGAACATTTACAGGGAGCACAAATGTTCCCCAGAGCTGCTGCCCAACATTCACACAGAAGATGTGAGTGACTCCTCCTGTAACAGCTCAGATGGTGTCCTGGTTAACTTCTGTACCATCTACAACAAAAGCAACAATCCTGCCACACCTGAGGATCTCAGCAGCCCTGCTGTTGACCCCTGTCGGTCGTCTGAGGGATCTGTGTTCCTCAATCTCCAACCTGTTCAACAGGCCCAGAGAGAAGAAGTTGAGCCGAGACCGTCTGGCCTAGATTCAAACTGCAACCTTTACTCCCAGGAGCCAGTGGCTCCTGGTCTTTCTGCGCTGGAGGTCACAGATCTGGTTGCACGCATACAAAGTCAGGACACGCTGGCCATGGGGACAAACCAGAAGTACTACAAGCTGGTGACCTGTGACCTCTCATCCCAGTCGCCAAGCCCCGCCTGGTCTAGCCTCACTAGCTGTCTCGAAGGGCCTGACAGAAGCAGCACCATTCTTGACCCTAAAAAGGAAGGACCACCCAAGGAAAACATGGAGGTTGGTGTGTAAAAAGATCTGTAGATTCAAAATTCCAAAGTGAAACACAGATCAACATCAAAACATATTTTATTCATGTCAGATTCACTATGTAAAACTTAGCAAATACTTAATAAATATTCATTTCTAAAAGATTATATCTCAGCAAACCGTTAAACTGCAAATAAAGAAAATCCAACTAAGAAAATTTAGTTGGATTTTCTACATCTAACACATTAGATGTAGTTTTGCTTTGAGAAATCTGCGGTCGCTGGGTAATAAATCTATGACAACCTTGAATTGACAATAGCTAAAGCAAAAATGGTAACCTTGACAGTGAACACTTGCTATAAAAATATTTTTCAGAAGAATAATTATTATAGAAAGGCAAACTGATGTAAAAACAGGATTCTTTGTGAAAACATGTTGAGAACATTAAAGACAATTAACACATTACAAGCATAAGGTAAAAATGAAAAAGAATAAATAAATAAAATTTACAGCAGGTAAATTGCTAAATTATGACAAAAATCTGCTTAGTAAATAAATACATGTTCTTTTTTTAAGGCAAGCGACCACCAGGTTGCCGCCACCTCTACTGCCCCCTGCAGGAAGCAACATTTGCAGGGCACCCAGAGCTTCTCCCACATGCCTTGTTCACTGTGTGGCAGCCAGTGGAGCCCACATAGTTGTAAATGCCAAGAAACTGGAGCAGAATCCACCCAGCCATCTGTGATTCAGGAGCGGGATTACAATGCTGTAGATGCCACTGACATGGGTAAGGAGAGAAAGTTTGATATCTTTCTTCTTTTTGTGGGAAAAACATACAAAAGAATCCAAATTTGAAACACTGTGTTTTGCTGATGGTAATGTCTAATTTCTGTCAGGTGTTTGGTGCTGCAACAAGGAAATGGGACGCTATAGTAAGCTACGAAGGCCGACTTCTTTGCCCATCCAGCCATTCGTTCTGCTGCCCGCAGAAAAGCCACAGTATCAGCCTCAACAACTAGGAGGCCTGCTTGAGCAGTACCTAAACCAAAAGAGCAGCAAGCCTGCTAGCTTCCCAAATGGACTCAAGTCCAAGGAGAAAAGAAGCGAGTGTTTGTCCGAACTCCAGCCATCTCCAGTGGAGAGCCTCTGCCCATTATTTGTGGAGGCTGCATCTAGCTCTGATACCTGCTCCACCTGCACTCCGAGTCCAAAATGTTTCAACCGCAGACACATGTGGAGTCCAAAGTCCAAAAGAACATCACAAGAGGCTAATCTAAAACTGATGGCCGAGTCTCAGGAAAGCTCAAGCTTAAACTCTGGCGCAACGATCAATCAACCCAACGTTGTTAGGATTCCCACCTGTCAGGACCTGATCACCCTGCAACCAGAGTCAAAGAAAGTTACTTCTGGATCCAAAAATACTAATGAGGATCCCCAAAAAACTGCTTTCCATTCAAAACCCTCCCACATAACACCTGGAAAACCTGACTCAAACCTGCGAGTGTCCTTGTTGCCTCCCCAAACCTCACAATCACAGCTGAAGCTCCAGCAGCATCAGCACCTCATTGCTGCAGCTCGCCTCTCCTCTTTAAGCACTTTCCTCTCCTCAGACCTGCATCCCAATCAAAACGATGAGCCTGAGAGGCTCAGCCCAAAGCTAGCTAAGAGTCAGCACAGCCAGTCTCTGATCCTGAACAACAGGCCACCTGCAGAGTTCTGCCTCTCGCCGGATACATCATACGAGTCAATGTCTATCAGTCATTTGCAGAGGAAAGGTGAGGGTCCCCTCAGGACAGAGGCACAAACAAGCATCAATGATGTGCTATGGTTAGAGACTATTGCTAAATTTGCATCTGGGAGATATGAAAATGAACAATTATTGGTGTGACAAAATTTGCCCAATGTTGGTGTCATCTTGCCAGGGATAAGCTGCTAAAAAAAGCATAAAACCTCAGTGTGCTGCAGCAGTGCCTTCAATACCCTGAAGGGGCTTCCTCTCAAACATGACCTATTTTTAACCATCCCTGCTCAGGATTGGTTGAGCTCTCTGCTCCCCGGCTCAAGTGTGTGTGTGTGTGAAAGAAAAAAACAGAGAGAGACTGCAGACTTCAAGATGAGACAAAAACTGATGGAGCAGTGATAAATATTTAAATCATACTTTATCATTTTTGCCCTAGTGCCACCACAAGGGCTACTTAATGCAAAGTTAATCAAATACATCGGATTCTTTCACAGCATTTATTCATAGTCGGAGGCATCTGCAGCAGCAGCAAAGAGTAAGAGTGGTTGCGGCGCTGCAGGCAGCTTCAACACACATAAAGAATTTACCATGACATTTGCATGGGCTACTCTGCATTAGATGGAAGAAGAGAGGCAGAGCAAAGCATAGAAAAGAGGAACGCTACTGAAATGGAAAACTGACTCTTCTGTGTTCTGATAGAGTTCACATTTAAAATGATTAACAATATTATTGATCCCTAAAGATAGTTTGTCAGGTTTAAATACAGGGTTCCTACGCAGACTAGATAAGTCAGGCATTGGTTAAGTATTTTCCAGTTCTAGATAAATATGGAAAAGAACAAAGGAGTGAAAAGGAGTGTTGACATTTTCAAACCTCAGTCACTGCCACTGATTGAAAGTGACAGTGATTCACATGTTACATCCATTTATTTGTTTGTCCATCATCCATCTGTTTGTCTATTGATCATCTTCTTACTGCTTTTGCAGGTTCCATATTTAAAGAATGACCTCAAACAAAATTTATGAAGAAATGAAGGTAGAAGGAAAGAAAAAAGCACTAAAATCTTTTGTTTTTCTTCTAAAATTAAGTTGTATTTGGCTAAATAAAGATAGTACTCAAATGTTTCTTACATGTTTTAATCAATAATTGGAAAATATGTTAAAGATTTGTGTCAGAACCTTCTCGGTTTTATCCCAGCAGCCAGTACTGGCTTTTAGGAATAAAAGAAATAAATACTTTAAGAAGTTTTAATAAAAATTTTACCAGAATTAGCAAACTGTAAAAAAAATCTAGATTTGTGTTTCTTGTACATTGTGTCCAGGTTTGTTGAGAGCTGTGAGCAGTGCAGTGGATCTGATTATGGCTCATTTTGGAAGTAGCAGAGACCCAGAAGAAAAGGTGAGTCAGCAGAACTAAGCACCAAGAACAACACGTCCGAAGAGAAAGCATGACACCAATAATTCAACACAAGAGTCAAATAACTTGTGTCAGCAGCAGGACACACATTACAGCACAGCCTGTGTCCCTTTTTTTTTCTGGTGGTACAGATGCGTCTGGGTAACAGCTCTTACAGTCCCACCATAGCTGGCCTCGTCCTAGAACACTTGTGTCCTGCAATTCAGAACATTTTAGAGGATGGACTGAGGGACCACAAGCTGGATTTCATAATTGGGCAGCGCCGCAACCACTCCTGGAGTGTGGTGGAGATCTCCACAAGAATGGGTATTTGCAGTTTTGCTTCCCAGTGCTTCAATTGGCTGAATACTTGTAGATGCTTAATGGATAAATTCACAGATATTGTTATCTCTGCTGTAGGTCCGTCCACCAAGGTCCTCCACAGCCTCGTTTCCAAAATAAAGCGGTGCTCTGAGCTCATCAGCCACTGTATGAGA
The DNA here is from genome assembly GCA_903067095.1 of Girardinus metallicus. NCBI lineage: Eukaryota > Metazoa > Chordata > Actinopteri > Cyprinodontiformes > Poeciliidae > Girardinus > Girardinus metallicus. Next base: position 9,036 of record CAEGAE010002624.1, read on the forward strand.
CTGAGAGCCTTCCTCATGGGCCTTCTCAAGTAAGAGCTGAAGTCATTTATGCTCTTTCCGATGAACCATATAAAAAGTTGATTTACAGCCTGTACTTTCTGTGGTCATTTCTTGTCTTGCAGCTTGAGAGCTTTGGAATTCTGGCTTAGTCACCTGCAGAGTCAAAAAGGTGAGCCAATGAACTAGGACAGCACCATAATGTAACACTCTATGCATCCCTTCTGCCCGTAATGATTACAACAACTTATATCTTTCAGTAAAACAGGCATTGTTATCTTAAACTGGTATTGATGAACAGCTTTTTAGTTTGTCCAAGCTTACCAGTCTACAGAATCAGTTCCTCTATTTTCACCATGGGCCAGACCAGTAAGCAGATGTCAGTCATTTGGCAGAGGCAGAGATGCTGTCCTGAGGTTGGCATGGAGAGTCATATGCCACTAAGTTTAGAATCTCTACAGCAAAACATAAATGCAAAAAGAGATAATAAACGAGTGATTGAAATACTTTTGCAAGATACTTTCACATTAAGCACAAATCAATCTTGAGCTTTACAAAAAACTAAACATAACTGTAAGATGTTGAGTACTGCAGATAAACAAACTCTTTTTGTGATGAATGTGTGGCAGATGGTTGACAATCCTTGTAATTTGGGTGTTTAGAAGTAAAGCAAGACCAGACACATAAACTCTGACTCTTACTTGAAACTTCTTTCAGAGCCATTGGAATGTCTGTGGGTTTTTCCTTACAGATGTCGTTACTGCGTACTACCACACCTGGGGGTTCCTGTTCACGTCACTGAGTCACTGTCAGCCTCTGTTCCAGGAGCTGCTTCTTCTCCTGCAGCCGCTCTCAGTACTGCCCTTTGACCTAAATCTTCTCCTGGAGCCACGACTGTTAAGTCAAAGACAGCTGTGTTCGGAGGAGCGCAATGCTTTCCCACCTCAGCCGTGCTCTGCCCTGCTTGTGACCAGTTGGCCAAAGCTACAAACCAACAGAAAGTCGAAATACGGCAGACGAAACAATCAATCACACTGGAGAGAGCAGGAGTTTCTACAGTCTCAGAGTTCAAGGTGCTGCAAGCAGGATTACGGGGCCATGCAAAACAACAGGAATCCGCTTTTGGCTTCTTTGTCAAACAAGTCAGATTTTGTGCAAAGTGTAGCAAAAGCTGTGAATGTCAGTCTAGATCATAGAAGTACTTTGTTTCAAACCAATGTGAAAGGTAGGGAGAATGAGAGAGAAGTGGAAAAAGACCGCAGAGGCCAAAACGCAACAGCATCCATCCAGGAAGACAGTCCCTGTCAGAGTGGCCTGCGGTGGGCCAAGCTGTTTGGAGCAGCTGGTGTTTCTAGCAGAGCTGAGAAAAGGTTCCAGCATAACACTGAAGCACAAAAACGGAGGTAATGAAAAGTAATGAACAAAAAACTACATTTTAAATAAGGCTGGGCAATAAATCCATTTTGTGAATCAAAATTTCTGTTTTTGAAGATTTAATTTTGGGAAAATGTGAGTGTTCTAACCAATGCTGCAATGGGTTTCAATAGTTCGGAGTGACGTCAACCGAACTAGGCCTGTTGTAAACGAATATTTTAGTAATCGAGTAGACTATTGATTATTTTTACGATTAATCGGATAAAAAAAAGAAACTTAAACATTGGTAAATCTAACATAACAGCCGTGTTACTATCGCATATCAACATCTGTCCAATTTTTCACATTTGAGCTTCTCTAACAGTTATTTTTCTGTAGTTTAGAAAATTAACCTGTAACAATAATAGCTCACTTTAACTTGAAGAAAAGTTATACAAAAATCTGAAATTAATTCAATATAATAATAAAGAGGCAGGCTCACAAATAGCCTATGTATTTGTGAGCAAGCTATTATAAAAAATGTCTATACTCCAGCTTTCTGTTTCTGTTTTCATCTTCAGTCAGTTTAATAGAGGAACTCTCACCTTGCAC
>CAEGAE010002638.1:0-12028 GCA_903067095.1 Girardinus metallicus
TGTGAATAGACGGCATATGAATGATTTTGTTTTTCTGCTCTCAGTTTTTGTGTGTTGAACTGTGAGAAAGTAAATGTCTGCAGTTAAGACGCATTTAGCTTGGATTCGGTTATTTTGGTTGTTTTTGGGTGAGGCTATTTTAGCTCCAAAACTTCTTATTCTGTGCATGAAATGAGTCACTTACAGTCAGAGCTGACGAGGACAGACCTGCCCTTCTCGCTCTGAGTGAACCAGAAGGCTGATGTAAAGCAGGTGTGCTGCCATACACATGCCTTCCTTTTAAATCATTTTGTTACAGCAAATTATTATTATTATTCTTTGTGTTATCTTTTGTCCTGCTCAGAGAGATAAACATGAACTATGCCTGAAAAACTTTCCCCTAGATAAAGCAGAACTATGACAATCAACAGGAAACCAGTCGCATCAGAGCACACGTTGCATGAACTCGTGAGCAAGCCCCAACTATCGCATTCAGGCTTCACTTTAAAGCGACACACTTATATTTTGTTTGTATATTGTATCTGGGTGTGTACTGTAGAGCTTAGAAGGTAAATAATTTCATTGCTAAAATCTATATTATTTGCATGTGCATACTATTGTTGAACCGTTGTGAACTCACACTACTTTTTATATTACTTAAGCAGCTGCTCATAACAGAAAGTGATATCATCACACATGGCATGTTGGGATTTCCCTAACAATACATATTTGTGTTTTTTACTTTTGTTTCCATTGTGGTTCACCATAAGCTCTTTGTAAGGATCCACTGTGTTGTGCTTTTGTATGATGTGCTCTGAAAATTTACAAGATAGTTAGGAGAGGAAAATATTAACATCACGGGAGAAATAATGCAAGATGAACGATGGAATGTGAGTGTTCTACATGTCAAGAACTGTTGTGTAGGAAGCCTTCGATATGACTGTGCCTGGAGCTTAGATTTCAACCGTGAATCAAACATGTGGCCGTTACTACAGTTGGTAGGATGACGGTTGTCACATGGTGCATTTCCTCTCAGTGGCACTCTATCAAGTTTAGACCCCATTTCCTCACCAGCCTTCCTCAGTCAAAGTATCTGTCCCTCCATCTATAACTGCCACACACGTGCCCACCTGCCTAATTTGCCTCGCTGCCTACGAAGGTACGTTTTCAAGTACAAATTTCAACAGTACCAGACTTTTTGTTACTCACAATTCAGTATTGATGTCAATGTGTTCTTCGTGGCACCTTTTGCTTGCTTTTAATTATTTGTTTTTACCATCCGTACATTGTGTTATTGTGTTGACGTGTGATGTAACTACTTAGACTTTGGACATCATATGGCGTTCTTGTTTGTACTCAGTTACACAACATGAACAAGAAAAGCAGAGAAGCTAACCTTTTTGTAATATACATTATTTTTAATAACATCTAATCAACCTGGCACAATGGTGATAACAAGTAAACAGCCAAAGTGAGTTAGTTTGGATAGTATGAGGAAATCAAAGAGGTTACTGTCGTGATGTTATACACAGCGCTGTGTTAAAGTATTGAGCATTGCTCTTCTTTTTCTTTGTTTTTGTGCCAGATTTTGCTTTGGAGTTATATAGATCAATGTTTTCTGAATAGCTTTCAAAGAATTTCCATCAGCTTTTCACGGTTGTTTTTTTTTAATGTATTTTTCATCTGTGTATTTAAAAGACTACAAGCCTGGTTCCTCAGTGAAATACCAAGACTGCGCAATTTATTAATCAATACCTTTTCTACACCCGACCAAAGCTGACACGGTCGGGACGGAGCTGGCGTCTAGGTCAGCACAAACTAATTTTGTGTCAGCACCTTTTAGATACATAATAGCAAACGAATAAATGTAAAATTTTGGATTAAAATAGGACGTAATTACATATTATAATAATATGATGATAATTTAGCTTTTTGTTTGTTTACTTAATTTTTGACATTCCCTCATATCGCTTCAGTAATTTGCAGGAAATGAGAGATTTTGTCTCAGTGGCAACACAGCGTAAATATTATCACTGTAATAAGAAATGTAATCACAGTGTCTAATTATTGCAGGTTATTATAGAGAAATTGCCACAATCTGCCTTAACACAGCTGATATGCCTGTGGATGCATACAGGACACCTATCAAAGATGCTAATAGAAGCACTTTGCTGCCATCTTGTGGTCAGAGTTTGAACAATACCAGTTTATGTTTTTAAGGTCTTAAGGTGTATTTTAGAGGTGTGGGGAAGAAAAAATCGACTTTTTTGAGTATTACTTCTTGATGCAATGTTATTCCCTCATCAAAAACAGACTTAGAGAGTTGCTTTGACTCTTTCATGAATGTCTGAGAAATCCTTAATTCTCCCATGACAGCCATTCAGGGCGCCGAAACTCTGCCTCGGAGCCGCAGTCTCCAAGAGGAGCTTCTGCCTCACAGAGCACCTCTCCCCTACGCTCCCCCTCTCTGCTCCTACAGACTAGCACCAGCAGTAATTAACAAACACCTGGCAGAACTGCACAATTGCTGAACTTATCATATGAACTTCTTCTCAATGCAAGCGCTCTTAAGAATGTTGTTAAAAGCTTGATGAAAAAACATTGAAGGCAGTGTCAAAACGAGCAGGAGCTCCTTAAAGAGACAGAGGCCAAATTTCAAGAAAATATTAAATTCCTTTTAAGTTATGTTTGAGATATACAGCATTTTTATGACAGCTTAGGGAAAAGTATTTACTTGACTGTGCTATAAAATGGCACTGTGTGGCTGGAAAATGCATAATAATCTCCCTTTAATTGTAGACGATGGGCCTGAAGTTATTGCACAAATCATTAGTTGTAGTTCAGTTTTAAAGCTCTCTTTAGCATTAGCAGCATAAATAAAATAGTGTCCGTTCATGAAACTTGTATACGCAGTTGTGCCTGTTGTCTCTAATTTGCAATAGACACTTTTTTTTCTATTAAATGGACTATGTTCAAATTAAGAATCTGAGCTTGTTTTATGATCTGCTTGACGGCAACAATACACTCAATTTAGATTTTGAATTATTTCAAATAAAACAAAAGAGTAAATGGTCCATGTGTTACAGTGCACTAAAACTAAATCCCCGTAACACCTTATTGGCTTACCTGCCCAAGGGACAGTGTTGTGAGAAAATGAAATCTACTCAATCTAAGGCAGTGTGCAGACTGCAAATGGTTAAGGGAACTAAGTGGAGAGCTGGTGACAGTTATTAAGAAACAAGAATAACAAGGATGTGTCTCAGCTTTTTTGACAATCTGGAACCTCCTCTACCACCAACACCATACCCACCACATAGGAGAGAAAGTGTTTGCGTACCATACCTATGCTGACATCCTGATTTCAAACCACTCGCTGAGACTGACAAGTTATAATTTTCTCTTGTCAGTTGAAGACATGTCAGAGCCAGATTTAATTCTGAAATCCACATTTTAAAACTTTGCAATTGTACAATAGGTGCCCAGAGTTTGCATACCTTACCACAAATCATGCATGCCCTTTTCCTGTGTGAAAACTCCACCCGTTTGCATGTGTTTCTTGTAGCACACAAACAACCCAGGCTGATAGAACCTGAATCTCATTTTCACACCTTAGCTTCTAAAAAGATATGCATTGCGTGCATCACATCAGAGAAGCTGTCTTTTTTTTTATTTTATTCCTCCTCTCTTGTGGTTTCTGGTACGTCATGTTTTGTTTCTGCCTTTTCATTCTGATTTTACAAAGTAACAAGATGTTCAAGAAAAGATCTGCTTGTCATCGCTGTATTTCTGATGTTATCTTGTAGAAAAATGAACATGACTACCAAGGACTAAAAAAAAAACCCAACTCTTCTGTTGATTTCTGACGCACAGGTAATAGGTGACCATTCCATCCCATCATGACGGGGAATTTCAGCAGGACGCACCTCGATAACGCCACCCTCTCACTGTTTCGGGATGTGAACACCAGCACTATCATATCTATTATATACGTGCTTGTCACTATCATCAACTGGGTGGGAAATGGCCTGTCAATGTTGCTCCTGCTGTTTCGTACCTCCCCAAAAACGCCCTCCATCATATTCATGATTAATCTAACTCTCACCGACTTGGCTCTTGGCTCCGCCCTCCCCTTTCAAATCGCCTACCAGCTCCAAGGATACAACTGGAAATTGGGGTCCAATATGTGCAGGTATTAATGCTTCAAGAAGAACTTTCTTTTTCTTTTCCACTGAAAAAGATTGTTAGACTTCACAATAAAATTGCTGTTTTAAAAACTGATATTTGTTCAGATAAAATTAGCAGGTTAGTCATTTGACTTCTCAATCTACTTCTAATGTTTCTCTATCTGAACTCTAAAAGTTACTTTGTTTTATTTCAAAGCAGATTAAGTCTCTATTTATTGCTGCCAAAATGTCACACCTTTTCCCTGCTTTTCTTAAACCTGTATTCTAACGCAGTCTTTTGCTTTTTTTTTTTTTTTGCATCCCCCTTGCAGCTTTATGACCCTTGTTTTCTACACCAACATGTATTGTTCTATCCTGACGATGATGGCCATCGGCATTGACCGCTACCTGGGCATCGTGAAGCCCATGAGGTTTCGGAAAAACAAGAAGAGAAAGTCTGTTGCTGTCATCAGCTGCCTTCTGATGTGGGGTTTGGTCCTGGGTGTCTTGTACCCTCTTATGACCACCGACCTGACCTACGAGGTCCCAGAGCTCCAGATCACCACATGCTTTGATGTGCTGAAAAAAAGCATGCTGCCATCCGTGGGGGCCTGGGCGGCTTTCCTGTTCAGCTTGGTGTTTTTACTCTTCCTTTTTCCTTTCTGTGTCACAATGTTCTGCTACGTTAGTGTCATATACAAGCTGTCCAGTGATTCCAAGACTGTCCAGAAAGGGAGAGCCATACGTCTGGCTGTTGTCGTTCTCCTGGTCTTCGTTGTCTGCTTTGCTCCCAACAACATCCTCTTATTGGCTCACAGTGTCCTTAGACTCTTCTATGACAAGTCTTTGTACATGGCTTACAAGCTTTCTCTCTGTTTTAGCTGTCTGAATAGCTGTTTGGATCCTTTCATATATTACTTTGCTTCAAAAGATTTCAGGCAGAAGCTGAGAGAGATAATGAATCTGCAGAGCCTGAGTAGTGCAGACTCTATAAGGATGGAGAACAAAGAGACTTTATATTCTGGATAAGCAGATTTATAAGGTGAAGAAACATATTCAGGTGCCCTAGCGATGCTGTAACTACCATAACAATGCAAAAACTAAAGAAAGACTTGCGAAAGAAAACAAGTGACTAAAGGAAAGGAGAGGTTTGGGGATCTTGCAACATATATTCTTGGTCCATATTGCAAAATTTTCATACATCTATCTCTTCCTTTAACAATAGCTTTTAAGGTTTGAGCTGTTGGACAGTGACTAAAATATTATTGGTCCAATCATAGTTTGTGTGTTTTCTCCATTTTATCTATCTAGCGGTTGGGAAATCGCAGAGTGCCACAAGCATGTATGTTGGGCCCACAGTCATTTAACTTGTTCACCAATCATCAGATCTTCCGTAGGTGTTAGAAATTGTAACGTGATATCTGCAGACGTTGCAGTTAGAACACACAGAATAACAATGATGAATGAGTGATTGTTAGGATTGTGTCTAAAATGGGCAGTTTCTAAGCTTACAGTGCCAGAATGCGTTTTACAAAAATCCTATGAAAGATCTGTCCAAATATTGGTATTATATTTATATAAATTGGGCTGAACAAGTATAGATGTCAAAAAGTGTTTTAAGAAGTTGTATGGTAGTACAATGAAATATAATGTAACAAATTAGTTATCTATGTCCATTAATCCTTGCCCTGCTTACTGTAAACAAGCAACTTCAAACCCCATAACATCGCTCTATGATCAAGCCTTTATAAAAGAAATTCTTTTCGCTGTTTTATGATCATACTTCATTATAAACAAACTCTGTACTCAGACAGTTGGCTTGTTTTTAAGTTTGTTCAAAAATATAATGGAGTCATTACTGGAGCTTTTTGAACAACGTCCAGACAGTGATATCCTCAAAGTTTGCTGAGAGTATAGAATCTTGTTATTGAATACATACTAACTAAAGTAGGATTTTGAACATTTTACGTTACATGAACCAATAGGATTTGCTGCTGTTTAAATGAAAGAGTGATAGACATCAACCAACAGCATGTGCTGATATTTTAACATCACATCATGGCTGTTATTTTTGCAAAAATATGTAGCATCCAGAACTGTGAACTGTTGTAAAAATGTACATATTATGTTAGCCTAACATCCCCAAATAAGTTTTATCTTAAGGTTGTTGTTGTTTTTTATCTGTTTCTAAAAATGTCAGTGTTCTTTATTGTATAAATGTATGAAATTGACAATGTTGTCCTTTTGTTTTATTAAAGTATATTAAATGATTTCCTCTCTGTTTTCAGGATTTTTTGTATAAAGTGATTTCTCTCTTTTTTTTATTGTTGCTGTTAATATTATCTTCGTCATTATTAATATTACTTTTTTTGTTAATAAACAGTAGAGTGGATGTGCACCTCAACAGTCAGACTAGAGATGTGCTGAGTTAAAAATAAGCAAATAGAGGTATCTGACAAGTTTTAGGTGCTCAAATATTGTGCCAGACAACTAAAAATAAATTGTATAACTCAGCACCAACGCCATATTTAAATTCTTTGAATGAAGAAACCAAAGCTGAAGTAGATATACAGCTGCATGGCAGTGGCTGTCTTGAGGTTTAAATTGAATTTCCAGGTGTTATACCATCACCCGATATCCTGAATCAATTTTCATAATTTTATGTTGTTTTTAAATTTTATTTTAAAAGGAAATGTGAAGGACTCTTGTTTTTTGACTTCTCTTGTGCATTTGACACTGTAGATGCAGGTCTACTTGATGAGAACTGACGCCGATGCAGGTAGCTTTCCCTCTTCTGTCCTAGATTGTGGTCTACCTGACTGGCAAACCACAGTTCATGCACCTGCAGCGCTGTGTGCCAGACAGTGTCGTCAGCAACACAGGGGCTCCACAAGGGACTTTCTCTTCCCCCTCTTCCTATTCACCCTTTATAGTATGGGCTTCAGCTATTTCACTGATCCCTGCCATCTACGGAAGTTCTTGGATGACTCAACTGCGGTTGGTTGTATTAGTGAGGGAAATGATGAGGTTGAGTGGAGGACTGCTGTGGGAAACTATATCACATGATGTGGGCTGAACCACAATGTGACAAAGACCAAGGAACTGGTGGTGGATCTGAGGAGGAGGATCCCTGCTTTCATCCAGAGTGTCAGTGTGGACATTGTAGAGGAATATAAATATCTGGAACTCCATATTGATTGTAAATTGAACTGAATTAAAAACGCTGATGTTCTCTACAGGAAGGGGAAAAGTTGCCTCTATTTTCTGAGGTGGCTGAGGTCCTCCAACATCTGCTTGACCTTGCACAGGATGTTTTCTGAGTCTGTGGTTGAAGGTGCTATCCTGTTTGCTGTGGTGTTCTGGGGCAACAGACTGAACAGACTGATCCACAAGGCCAGTGAGCTGACCTGAAATAAGCATTTTACCTTTGGGGATCAATAAAGCATATTCTATGACATTTTTCTTATTTCATATCACACTCATTTCAGGTTTTTCTGTAAGCAGCAGTGTACCTTTGTGAAAGTAATCACAGTTTGTGCTTTTGGCATTGTAATCCAAAAATTTAAGAATGTAACTAAAGCCAATTTTGTTTTGTTTTTTTTGTTTTTTGTTTTGTTTGTTTTTTTAAGTTGTTGAATCAAAAACTTTGTTTTTCAACAAATATTCAACAAATATGATTAATTACATATGTATTATATACATTATTGAATGTTATAAAATGCTATGGGTTGGAGTGTTTTCAGCCTCCGCTCGCTGCCTGACAATATTTTTAGACAATATTTTCATATATTTACTTGATCAACAAAAGACTGAGTTCGCCGCTTTCGCCGGTGAATCTGCTCCATTAGACGCCGGCTGAAGAATGGCGCGCACCCAAAGGCATTTGCTCCTTCACTTGTAGGCTACGTCATCACGTTGCAGCCGTCATTCGGGTTATTTTAGCAAGCTGCTCTTTCCATGTGTCCTGGCTTCTGCAGGTAAGACGGGAAACCAGCGAACAGCTATTGAATTAAATGATACGTAATTTTTCAAATTGATTCTTGTTTGCTAAGCTGAGTGATTCGTAGAAGTGAACCTTGCTGGTTTTGTCACGGTTTCTGTTCAGTTAGCTGCTATGAGGTAGTGCTGCTTGAACTGTGTGAGTGAGGGAGTTATGAATCATTATTTTACATAAATACATAAATAACTTTACACGTTTTGTCCTGAATACCATATCTGCGCAGTTATAGTTAACTGATTTCAGTGGCTGCAAATGCTAGTCTGTTTATTAAGAACCTCATAAAGATGCTATAACATTAAAACAATCTGTCCAAACTATGCTAATCTTACAGTAGACCACTGGTTTTGTTTCACTGCTGAACATCATGTGATGAAGCTGAAAGTTTGTTGTTATGGCAATATATTCATTGATGATGTGTGTAAAATTTAATAAGTAAAAACAAGATAGAAGCGTTTAAATAAAGTCATAACAGAATACTAAAGGTGCAGCATCTATTGTGATATACTTCTATAGTTTAATTGAACTGACAGCAAAGGGTGAAGTCATGTTGATCGATTATTTAAACAGTGTCTGTGTGTCTGATAGATCTGTGGCCTCATCTATAACACTTAACTCTTTCCTTTCACCTCTCAGGTCAGTTGAACTCCAAGGCCGCCATGGTGCTAAATCCAGTCATTTCTAAGCTCTCTGGTAAACTGGTTGTATTGGCCAGTTCCTCTCCTAGAAGACTGGAGATACTCCGCAACGCGGTATGTATTTGGTTAAGTAAAGCAGCCCCCAAAACTACTTTTATTAAAAATATAATGTTGCCAGATTTACAAAATTCATTAAAAGTATCACAGCGAATGTGTGATACATGTTGCTCTCGTGCTGTCAGTTTTATATAATAAAATGACATTCCGTTCAAATGGATTGTCTTTTTAAGAGATTGTGAGAAAAATATGTGTGGTTTCTACAAGTTAACCTCAGAGATAAAGACATCCTGCTTTCATTTTTATGTTTTTTTTTTTATTATTATTAATTTAGACACAAATGCTTACACTCTAAATTGTTCAAACATATTTTTTTGCATGCTAGGGTTTACGTTTTGAGGTGGTGCCGTCTTGGTTTAAAGAAACTCTTGATAAGCAACTTTTCAAAGCCCCTCATGAGTATGCTGTTGAGACAGCCAAGCAGAAGGCCCTGGAGGTGGCCAGGAGGATGCCAATTGTGAGTTTGGCTATTTTCTTATTATAATACGCAAAATTGCTTTTAGGCAAATGTTCTCATGAACATATTTTGACCTAACTTGCTTCAGAAACACTTGAAAACTCCTGACATGGTGATCGGAGCAGATACCATTGTGGTAAGATGAGGAAAGCGTTGCAGAATTTACCCACATGACGTTATCTCAAACTTGTTTGGCTCTAGCTGTTTACATGTTTTCGGGCCATAATTTGCAGACTGTCGATGGTATGATTCTAGAGAAGCCGGTGGACAAACAGGATGCGTACACGATGCTATCTAGGTATAACATTTATACTGTCTTGCAATTTACATTGAAAACAGAAAAAAAAGTATGATTATTATTTTTATTTCATTTTTATTTTTCAGTTTGAGTGGTAAAGAGCACAGTGTTTTTACTGGAGTTGCCATTGTCTTGTGTCATGAAAAAGACGGTATGTTTTAACATTCTAACAGTTTGGCTTTTGGCACATTTCTAAAACTTAGAGCAAAAAAAAAAAAAAAATTCTAGTTGAGGAGATTTTTTTTATTATTATTTTTAACTTTGAAATATTTTTTTTTATTTCAAAGTAATGTTTAAAAGTAACTTTGAACCGTTCCTGCTCCCCTCTCAGATGATGAAGTGGACTACCAGTTGATAGACTTCTATGAAGAAACAAAGGTTAAGTTTGCAGATCTCTCAGAAGATATGCTATGGGAGTACATCAATAGTGGTGAGCCCATGTGAGTATAGAAATTTGAACTTTGGGATTCAGTATGTAATGTCTACTCACTCTTTGCGTGGTAACATCACCCAGCAGTCCATAGGTTTTTTGTTTTTTTTTAACTCACTGTGAGGTGCATGAACTCGTCCGTTTCTGGACTTTGAAATTTGTTAAGGCTGCGTTCACCTCGTTTGATTTGGCAAGGTTTTTCCATAACTCCCATCCATCAATCAGTTATCTGAAACCGGGTCACGAGGGCAACGGGACCAAGAGGGAACCCGGAACATGCCTCTCCTAAGCACCGTCCTGGGGTATTCTAAAGCATTCCCTGGCCAAATGGACTATATAATCCCTCCAGCGAGTTTTGGGTATTGCCTGGGGTTTCCTCCTGATGGGACAAACCTAGAAAACCTCCAAAGAAAGGCGCCCAGGTCCATCCTGATCAGATTCCTGAACTACCTTGACTGACACTTTCCTATATGGAGAATCATCAACTCTACTTTGAGCTTTCCCCTAATGATGGAACTTCTCACGCTTTTTATCTAAAGCTGAATCCAGCAACCCTCCAGAAGAAACTCATTTCCAACATCTCATTCTTTCAATTATGATCTATGCCTCATAACCGTCTGTGAGGGTCGGACTGCAGATGTAAATTGAAAGCGCAGCTCTTTCTTCACCACAGCAGATCAGATCAGCGCAAGTACTGCTGCAAACAAAACCTCAATCTGTCAGTCCGTTTCCTGCTTCATCCAACCATTATCTCGTTCAGAAGACACTTTAGATTCTCTGCTTCAGGCAGAGACTGACCCTAAACATGGTTTGTGTCACTTAAAGTGTTACATGTAGATTTTTACTTAGTATTTCCTTTTTGCAAGAAAGCTAGAATGAGCCAGAGTGGATGGGGGAGCATTCGTGAACATCAACTTCCGAGTCCTGCCACAGACTCTTAATCAGATTTATATCTGGACTTTGACTAGGCCACTGCAAGGGGTAAATTTGCTTTTGGTGTAGGGCTCAGGTTATATGTTTAGGGTTGCTTTCCAGGGTTTCCTTCAGGATTGCCCTGTTTTGGCAAGTCTGACCAGCGGGTGGTGTGCATTGTTAGTTTTCCGACAAACACTCTACCTAATCATATGTTACTGCTTTCAGTCTATGTAATACTGTAAAGTAAAATGTTTTCTGTGTATGTGTGTGTCAGGGACAAAGCTGGTGGCTACGGCATTCAAGCTCTCGGCGGCATGCTGGTGGAGTACGTCCATGGAGACTTCTTAAACGTTGTCGGGTTTCCCCTCAACCACTTCTGCAAACAATTGGACATTATTTACAACCACTGCTCTTTTGTCGACCCTGAGACAACTGAATCTGTCTGCGACCGCCATTCCACCCCAATTCTAATCGAGCAGAAAGACATCTCCACATCCATCCCCAGATCCAGCAGCCCTTCGGCCAGCCCGCTTCATAAGGTTCGTCAACGCCGCTGTGTGTACAAATGCTATTGGTCTATAGTTAATTTTGCTACAGAAACTGTGTTTCTTACAGGTGAAAAAGAAAGACAGAGAAAGTGAGGCAAAGGTCAATAGCTTGTCGAAACAAGATGCTGGAGAGATCAAGCTTCATAATTCTGAAACTACCATACTGCCTGTAATGAGGAGTAGAGATGGGGATGTGATTGATCACAGCGAGTCTAAAAAAGGAGACTTGGAGCTGATTTATAAGCTAATGGATGGATTCAAAGCCTCAAAGGTAACAGGAGTTTCCAGCATTAATTTTATCTTTTAGCTTACAGTTTTTATTGAGAATCTCTATGCAGTAAGGACTATTGATCAGGTTTTTTTTTTTTTTTTTTTTTTTTTTTTTTTTTTTTTTTTTTTTTTTTTTTTTTTTTTTTTTTTAAATTAAATTTTTTTTTTTTTGTTGGGGTGTTTTGCTGCCTTGATAAATATGTTTTTTTATTGTTT
>CAEGAE010002650.1:0-20946 GCA_903067095.1 Girardinus metallicus
TTTTTAGAAACCATTAGTTTTTTTCTCCCACAAAATTTTCAAATTTTTTTTTTTTTTTTTTGTTTGTTTTTTTTTTTTTTTTTTTTTTTTTTTTTTTTTTTTTTTTTTTTAACCTTTTCAAGCATAAATAGCACTGTATAAACAACTTACCATCCTTCAGATGTTAAGTTTCTGTCTAAGACAAAAAAACATCAAATAAGGAGGTGATCTTTTTTTCTTGACACTACTAGATATAAGCTGGTGTTTGATATCAGCTGGACGAAGGGAAAGCCACTGAATTTTTACATGTTGTTTGACCTTCTTATGCAACAAAGTGGAGTGCCTCTTGGTTCTGTTTTAGGGTGAGACTGTTTTAAAATCAAATCTGGCAACAAGCTACAACAATCACCATGTCTGTCCATTGTCCATCACAGATCCACACAAACAGGATGTACAACAAGAACCTTGGAATGTAAATCATTCAGTAAATGTGGCCAAATGACATCCAAGAGGAGCACGGTGATGGCTGCTGAGGGGTTTGAAAGGCTTCAACATCTGCAATGTTGCCTTCAACTACGCAGACACTGAAGACGGCTAGAGATGCGTTTGGGATCCCACGGGCAATCAGAAACCTTGATGCGACTTTAAGGAATTACCTAAGACCCTATCAAATACCTATGAAGAGAAAAGCAGGTCCTGGGAAGATATCCAGATGGTAAAAAAAAATCCTTTGCCCTCCCACTCCTCAGATGAACTGCAGGAATATGAATACAACCAAAGGAAAAAGTAAAAGCCACTGATATTAAGACGAGAAAACTCACAATGCATGCAGGGTATTCATCTAAAGTCCAGCACCCTTAGATTGCTCACTTATGGTTGCGTTTCACTAGAACCTAGCAGTGCAGCTCGACTCGGTTCAGCTCTACTCAACAGAGTTTGAGTAGTTTTCCATTACAATTGCGTAACAGCTGTTATGGGCAGGGTAGTCTTAGAGTTGGGCGGCTCCAGAGTCTGAAAAGTAGCATGGCAAGATCTATAAAACACAACCCAACAATGGAGGAAGCCGTGTTGAACATCCTACTCAATCTGTGGTTTTTTTTGAGAATTACTGCCTATTGTGAGTTTTTACAAATGGCAGGTTGGACTATTGTAAGGGTGTCTCTCTCATGACGCAACCAGTGACTGCATGACCTAGATAATCGGTGACCAACAATCTTCTGACTTGTTGTTTTCATCCCAAACAAGCAGGCTTGGAACCCAAGCAAAGTAGGTTCTAAAACCGACGGCTGTTTCTGTAGTCAGAGTTCAATTAGACCTTCGCTAATGAAGCGGACTTCTTAGGCAAACTAACCAGAATTCAATTAAAGAGGACTAAACAAGGCTGGTGAGAATGCACCTTTAATTGACAATTGAATTTGGTAAATAAGACCCTAAGTACATATCTACATAAAACTTAGCCTGTTTATATTGAATTTATGACCAGCTGCATGGTCAGTGAATGTTAGCAGCTGAGCAGATAATCTCGTGTTAAAATAACGTATCTGTCCTTTGTGTAAAATCGCTGCTGCATTTCTTTACCATCTTCCTATTTTGTAATCAGGTCACTTTGATTTAAAGTACTTGTCTCTGAAGAATGATGAAGCTTTTTAGTCTCTTCTCTAACTCGGCAACATGGGGTCAGAATTTCTGACTTAACATGCGATTAAATCAAGCCAACTTCTAAAACCAAGTGTTGAGGTTTAAGAAATACCCCAGCAGTTTTTATTTGCACTTCGACATTTGTTTGTGCTGAAATCCATAACTACAAGACAGCGATGATGGATCCCTAAAGCTCAGTGAAAGTTTTTAAATGGACAGCTGTGTTTTGAATTCCTGTGCTTCAGTGGTTTAGTCAAACTGACAGGAAACATGAATGTGTCTGCACTATTCAGAAATGTTCCCAAGTCTCCCAGCAGAGCTGCGTGGGCTCCAGTCTTCAAATAAACCATCTTCTCAGTCAGCAGTGGTTTGTGTCTGCTGTTGCTTTCCTGTGGAGCCAATCAGATCAGTCTGCTAAACCAGGTTTTTGCTTTCCCAGAGATCTGCTTTGCAGTATGTGGAACAGTGTCACCCGCAGGCACCAGATGGCTATCTCTAGTGTCATTATTTTGGGTGATGACATTTTTCTAGGCAGCCGTCTTAATGTTGGTGCTCTGGAGCAGTTTGCTGAAACAGAATCTGGTTCATGGACTTAGTACCACTTGATTGAACCGGAATCCTACAAAAAATAAAGCAGACGTTTTCAAATTTCTTGACCTTTTTTACATTTCGTTAAGTTACAAAATGTAACTTCACAAAATGTGAAGTTACTTTTGTCACTTCATCCATTCATCCATTTTCTAACACCCTTGTCCCTTAGTGGGGTCAGGAGGGCTGCTGGTGCCTCTCCAGCTAACGTTCTGGGCGAGAGGCGGGGTCACCCTGGACAGGTCGCCAATCTGTTGCAGTACTTTTGTCACTTGTTACATTTATTTTATTTATGGATAGATAAAGTAATGATATTTTACTTACTTGGATACTGTAAATATGCTGTAGACAGATAAAATTAATATATTTTATTTTATGGATAGTTTTGATCAACTAGAGGAACACGAAGTAGAACATAAGTTTGGGGCAGAATGAAATTTTATCTTACCAAATATGTGGAAGGGTGTGTTTTATTTTAGCATAAAATAAAAACATTTAGCTATTTACCCCAGAATACATCTAATTAGTAAGTAGTCTATGTTTGGGTCATTTAATTGCAATAAAAGTAAAAATGTTTCGTGAAGAATTTAGGCAATAAATGGCTATAACTGGTGTCATCGTTAGACTAACACTAAAAAAAGAGAATGCATCTCCAACTTAAAATGTATTTATTTTTTACAAGAAAGTTTTGTCAAACTTACTTTATTTATGTTTCTTTAACTTGACAACATGAATTCTCTTGGATAAACCTAACTTGATGACTTGTGACCAATTAACAAGCAATATATTCAAATTGGATCACCTGTTATCTTTTTTCAGTGTAAAAAAATCTCTGTGTTAGTCATGCACTCTATAAATCTTGCCATTACGGAAGAGTTAAAAAAGTTGTTGAAGGCTCTTATTGGATAAAACCCATAAGAAGTCCTATTTGCCACAAGCAAGATGTGTATTTAGTCAAATAAGAACAAAATGAAACAGTTTGGCCATTCTATGAAACATTATTTTTAGTGGAACATAAGAGGTGTTCGATTCTGATATTATCAACATATTGAATTGATCCACCCAACTCTGCTTTTCATTTCCTAACAGCAGGTTGGATTAAGTCGTTAACTGAATCGGTAACGAAAAGGCATTGATCCTTTCGGACGTATAAACCCTGAAGACTTACCTTGACTTGTACCTTCTTATAATCACATCTCTCAATTTTCTGTCTCGTCCTCTGTGTGTTTCAGGTGGTCAGAGCTCGACTGGAGGAGAAGGGCGTGGCTGTGCGTGACGTGAAGCTGAACGGCTCTGCAGCCAGCCACGTGCTTCACCAGGACAACGGCCTCGGCTACAAAGACCTGGACCTAATATTTGGCCTCCGTCTTTCTGACGATAAAATCTTTCGCCTTGTGAAAGACGTGGTGCTGGACTGCCTAGTGGACTTCCTGCCTGAAGGGGTGTGCAGGGAGAGAATCACGGCCCTGGCCCTGAAGGAGGCGTACGTGCAAAAACTCGTGAAAGTTTGCAACGACACAGATCGCTGGAGCCTCATCTCGCTGTCCAACAACACTGGCAAGAACGTGGAGCTAAAGTTCGTCGACTCTCTGAGGAGGCAGTTCGAGTTCAGCGTGGACTCCTTCCAGATCTCGCTGGACTCGTTGCTGCTGTTTGACCGTTGCTCGGAGACGGGAATGTCCGAGACCTTCCACCCTAGCGTGCAAGGTGAGAGCATGTACGGAGACTTTGAGGAAGCCCTGGAACACCTCCGCTCCAGAACTATCGCCACCCGAAGCCCCGAAGAGATCCGGGGCGGTGGCCTGCTCAAGTACTGCCACCTGCTGGTGCGCAGCTTCCGTCCGTCTTCGGAGAGCCACATGAAGCAGATGCAGCGCTACATGTGCTCACGCTTCTTCATCGACTTTCCCGACATATGCGAGCAGCAGCGGAAGCTAGAGGCGTATCTCCAAAACCACTTTGTGGGAATCGAGCACAAGCGCTACGAGTACCTGCTGACGCTGAGGCAGGTGGTGGATGAAAGCACTGTGTGTCTGATGGGCCACGAGCGGCGCCAGACGCTGGCTCTAATATCTGCCCTGGCGCTGCGTGTCATGGCCGAACACAACGCCATCCCCGCCCTGTCCAACATCACCTGCTACTACCAGCCTGCTCCCTACGTCAGAGACGTCAACTTCAGCAACTACTACGTGGCACAGGTTCAGTCCATGTCTGTGCGCAGTAACTCTTACCAAACATGGCTGCCTTGCAGCTGAGGACCATCATTAGAAATATGTGAACATCTTTTTGTTTGACCTTTAAGTTGTTATAAGGTGAGCATGTTTTGTTGTTTTGGTTTCCCCGCTGCCTCTATAACAGGTGTCGGTGTTGCATTCTGGCTCTGGCTCTGCTGGATCAACTGGGATTCTGGGAAGTACGGGTTGTACAGCTTACAGGCCCAGTGGATGTAAAATATCACCAACTAGAACTATACTAATGAGTCAGGCTGAGGCTTGGGCCAGCCTGAGGTTCTTACAACATAACATGTGGTGTAATATTAAGCTATTTATACAGAAATAAAACAATCTGACGTGATTAAATTGCTTAGACTACCATATAACATATTAGTTATGACATCTGTTATGGTGTTATCTATAACTCATGTTTTTATTTTGACTCATAGACTTAAGGAAATATATGAAGTAAACTCCCAAAACATTTAGTACAAGTTTAAGGGCAAATATGGTTTTTGGAAATAAATCCTATATCTTTCTGCTATTTTGATATTGTATTAAACTGATATTCGCTGGTCAGACCCATCCATCCATACCATCATACATCCGTCCGTTTGCCATTGCAGGGTGGTGAGGGATCTATCTCCAGTGACTTTTGAGTGACAGACTGGGTACACCCCAGACAGAACGCCAGTCCATCTCAGGACTAGTCATGTAATACCATCGTCTCAATAAGAGTGTTGTGTTGTGCTTCTTTGTTTTCATTACATTTGTGACAAAAAACAAACAGCCAGGTTTGCCTTCCTAGTACAAGTTGGGATCCTGTAGGATCTAGAAGCTGAGTGTGTCCGACTTCAACAAGTAGAAGCCATGGCTATACTAGCAAAAACAACTTGGGAAAACAATCGCAGTCGCTCCTTCCAATACTCCGGTCCATCATTTCCAATGTCCGTCATAGTGCCTCAACATGATTAGGTAGTGTAGCTGCAAAGGGCCAACAGAGGCAGCTGAAATGAGCTTTCAGATCTGTCGTCAGCTCAAAGTAGAGCTGAAGTGGTTCAGACATCTGATATTTCCTCTTTTACTATTCCGTATTTCTTGTTCGACGACCTTGAGTGACTTGAAAGGCGCCTTCAAATAAAATGCATTACTAGTATTATGATAAGTATTCCCCCTGGGAACCTTCCTTTGGGGGCTTTCTGGATATGACCCATTGGAAGGACAGCTCAGGAAGACCCAGAATTCACTGGAATATCTCGGTCTGTTTTGGGAACGCCTTGGGAACCTCCAGAATGAGCTGGAGGAAGTCGGAGAGGGATGTCTGGCTGACCCTTCCTGGACATTTTGTCCTTTAGAACCGATCTCGGGTGAACCAAAGACAGTGGATGTACGGCTGGAACATGAAATGCATTAAGCTTTGTAGCAATGATTCCACCCCATGTCATTTACAAAGCATTCCTCCTGAATACAACACACACATCATTTATTCGTTATTGCCAGCGAACAGAACATGGGAAGTAATTGTTTGGGTCCATCTAGTCGACATACTGGTCTGGGTCCAGAGTCCTGGGCGAGCCAGAATGCTGCCCGGCCTGTGCTGGAGGAGGGAACGTGACACTGTGGAGTCTTCAGACATTCGTGTACACAGTACCTCTGCAGCAATTTTACTTTTTTTAAATTCACATCTCAAGACCCGGTTTGGACAAAAATCCTTCTTTTGTTTAACTTTTTAATGACAAATTGTTTTGTACATCCAAAAACCTAAGTTATTTTGATAAAACTGCTGTATAAAAAGACAAGGGTGTGGGTAAAATGAAACCTATAATCAATGTGTTTTTTTCTCTGTTGACGGCCTTTAACCCTCGTGGAAGTGCCGGGGGAAAATACAAAGGCTTCATATGTGAGAGGAACTTTGCTACGTCGGTTTGTTTTCTGATTAGAGGCTTGGCGGAAATGTAAATAGTTGGAACTGAAAGCAGTTTTGTGCGTGTTGTTCTGTCTGTGGTTTCAGCTGACCTGGCTGGGAGGAGTGAAGAGGTGAAAGAAGCACTCTCTTGTGTAGCACCAGAAATAAAGACTGTAAATGGTTCCAAGTGCCTAAATATTATCTTCTTTTAATTAGTTGCTATGTAAGATTTATGTTTTAACCTTTTGTTTCAAGGTTTTGTCTATTTTCCTTTGAGTTTTTTCATTAAAACACGCCAACAGCTGGAAGACGAGTGTTTTGGTCTTTCTTTTCATCCACCCTCACACCAGCAGAACCAAAAATAAATGAACTCATCTGTAAAAGTGATTTCATTGCACCGGTGCAATATTTCACGAAAAATGTTTAAAAAATCCAACCCAATGTGAGTGTATTTGTAAACCGAGGGGAGGAAAAAGTCAAAAGTACACTGTGTCCGATCATCTCTTCCCTATGAGACAGGACTCAGTCTTCTGTAATATATATACATATACATATTTTACAAACTATTCTGGAGATCACCACACTTTTATTGGAAATGTTTGCATTAGGATGGTTAAAAATGCCTCACTAACAGGGCTACCATGTGTAAAGAGCAACAAGGTCCCCGGCATCACAGCTAATTTAAATCCATTTTCACTTCCTTTATTATCTGATTGATATTTCAAACATCTTCAAACAGATCTCTAGTAGCAGTCTGTATCGCAGCGAATCTGGGAAAAACCTCTGACCGAACACACGGTCTGTCATATGATGATGGAGATGATGTGCAGAGTTGTCATTAATTGAATGAATCCATCCAAGGGTTTAGTTAAAGCACATAGTGCTAGTTAACTCCACAAGTTTACGAATGCAGAAAAAAAAAACATGGGGTTCTGGTATCACTACCTCAAAACACAAGTTTACTTTTGTTTATTATGCTTTTTTATACATAATAAAGGACTTTTCCTCCTGGATGATAAATTATCTTCCTCACAGCAGCTTTCCACAGAAGATGCAGAGAAGCTCTGGAGCGCCAGGATGTCGCTTCATTTTAGAACAGCGGATTTCAGAGTGATTGAGGAGCAATTTATGAATTTGACAAGACAGACTCGCCTCTGTGGAGTAACTGTCAATCGGACCTGCAGCCGTGACATCCGGTGAACAGAACCAGCCCTGGAGAGTCGCTCTGAAGCAAACATGTACTGACAACATGCAGCCGCAAAGGAACTCGGTTTGCTCTGAACAGACCGCCGTCTTCTCTGGCAAATTTAATGAATCAGAGATTGTTTTTATATATATGTGTATATATATTATTATTTATTTATTTATTTTTTTTGGTACTTGTTTGGCACTTGGTACGTATGAAAGGACAAAACACCCTGGTTTTGTGAAATCTGGTTTATTGGAATATGTAAATATGTCCAATGTCAATCAAGAAACTTGAAGAAAAAAAAAATACTTCAAATGAAATCAGAAAACCTTCAGTCCTTATGTTCAATTGCTATGCAGCAACAAAAGAACAATTATAAGTCTTTGTATATTAGCAACTTACCCTCCACTTTAACAAGACTGCTTTTAAATGCTCATAAAGCCGAAATAAAATTTGCACTTGGAGAGAGTTAATAATTTTCTGTGACAAGCCCTAACGCTCTCTTTTGTTACATCTGCCAGTTTAAGTGCAGCCCTATAGCTCATTTATTGGAGACATTGTTAAGCATTTTAAAGGCGTGTGGTTTGTGCAACATTTAAACAGCCCTTAAGTAAGTTGTTTGACAAACAGTTTTATTCCACTTGCACAAAGAACTGCTTTCTCCACGAGCAGTTCATGTGGCTCACATTTTCAGACACTACATGGCTCACATTTATCTCACAAATGTTCACCAGCAATAAAAAAACAACAACAGATGGGTAGTAAAGTACATATGTGTAGTCAAAGTTTTTTTACACAAACAATATCTTGATTCATTTTCTTATAAATAATTTTCTCTTATGAGCAGGTGGTCTTAAACTGCGACAGACGCAATAAAGCTGCGTCGATCAAAGTGTCGCTGGGAGTAAACGACTGTATTTAAGTTAAAACGGCACGTTGGACATGATGAGGGGAAAAGAACTGATGATACATGAGAAAAAAAACTAATTGAAAAAATGTGAATAAATAAAAACGCTGCGATTAAGTGTAAAATTAAATAGAAGTCTGCAAAACTCACTTTTTATTTTTATAGTTTACTTCCACTTATTGGTTGTTAGCTTGGATCCAAGTAGAAACAAGCTAATCTAGCTAGCAACATAAATGTTTTGTTTGCTAGCTAAATATTTATCCAGAGTATTTAGTTTGGAAAGTAAATATTCAGTATGAAAATTACTGAACGTTTAGTTTGGAAATTAAATGCTTATTTAAAAAAACAAATATTTACTTAAAAAGTAAAGTTCAACCAGTGGTGGTTTCTAATATGTGCGATATGGGCAACCGCCCAGGGCGGCACCCTGAAGGTTAAGGGGCAGCATGAGCACCAACCCTCCAGGAAAGGTTGCTCGCCCAGGGCGGAAAACAAGCTAGGAGCTCAACTAAGTTAGTAAATTTTTAGTTTGCAAACTAAAAATTTAGTTTTTTTGTTTGTGAACTAAATATTTAGATCAGACTTAAACATTTAGATGGGAACTAAATATTTAGTTTGAAAGTTAAAAACTTAGCTTCCTAACTAAATTGTTAATTTGTAATGAATGTATGAATGAATGAATATACTTTATTAATCCCACAGAAAATTTCACATTCATAAGTATAAGAACAACATGGTGAAAATATGACTTTGAAAAATGAACACCTTTTATGATATTTCTCTATGATAGGCTGTATAATCTCAAAAATATTGCTGTCAATTTTTTACAGTGAAGCTTTGAAAAATGCACCCCACAGATTTCAACATAGATTCTGAGGCATTTCAAGTTAAATTTGAGTTGCAAAAAGTTCAGCGCAACATAGCTGAGTTTGACCTCCATGATGGATGACATTAACAGTGACCAAGACTGCCTATCTTGATAAAATGATATGCAAAAAAAAAAAAAAAAAAAAGCAAACTAAGTAGATTCATGCATGCTTGAGAATCCCTTTAATCTCCCGTGGCAACCATTCAGCTGTACAAAACAGTTGGAGGGACCAAGCACCGCCTTCTAAGACGAAGCTCCTCCTCCGGGTTGCAGTTTCCAAGCATCCGCCTCTCAGACCAGCCCTCCCTCATGACTCCTCCACTCAGCTCCTTCAGACTAGCAACAGCCATAGCAAACTCCTGGTAGAACTGCACATCAGCTGAGCTCATCAAAGGAGCTACTTCTCAGTGAAACGCTGGTAAAAATCTTGTTAAAGGGTTAACAGAGGAGCCATGTTGTGATGACTTCCTGAAGGCGGCGTTTCAGAAAGAGCAGAAGTTTTTAAAGAGACAGAAACCCAATTTCAAGGCATTCAATGAGAAAGTCAAATTTCTTTTAAGTCATTTTCGATGTATATAGCGTTTTCATAACAACACAAGTTAGTGTAGTTACTTGGTTTTGCTATAAAATCGAACTATGTGCCTGGAAAGTAATAATAACACTGCCCCTTTAAAGCAGTGGGAACAACAGAGATTTCTTAGCTACCCCATGCTTAAATTTTCCTCCAGTCTGTTCCACAGCATCCATTTTGTCCAGGCATCGTGGGTGGGCCCCAGTGGGCCGAGCTCCCACCATGGCAACCGTAGCTTGTAAGAGCATGGTTATCATTATTTCCTCCCTTCTGTCAGCCTGCTGTGAAGATTAATCTTTATCTAATGACTGCAGAGAGAAAATGTTGTTCGACATGCGGTAGGTTCGCATGCCGGCTCGGAATGTCTCCTTTAGCGGTGACAGATCCTCCCTCCACCCCGGGGAGGGAGGATGACAGGAAGGGTCAGCACGGGCAGGCGGTCAGGAGCCGTCCCTGGTGTACACACGGCTCACTGTTGTGAAATCCTCCAGCTGAGGACGTGAGCCGCCTGGAGACTCTGTAAACACAAAACAAGATTCTACACGGACGGCTAAGTCATCTCAAACAAACATGGAGGCAGCGGCCTCGAAGAGCGGAGGTCCGATGAGTGTTTGTTATCGGAGCGACGGCGGAGGCGGTTGGGGAAAATTACAGGGAGGAGGGCACAGCAACCGATTCTTTTATATCAAAGATAGCGGCAGGAACTGCGCTTTCCCAGTTTCAATGATTCCCGTCCAAATTAGGCTCCGCGGGATCACCGCATACACAAAAGCGTCCCGTGTCGAGATAAACTAGAAACAAATAAAATTGGTCCAGTCAACAATGATGGAATCAAATTCATACTAATTTCGGTCTTTACGGCGCGAGGACGGAGGAAGTGGTGCAGCAGCTCTCCTCATAAAGCCGTTTTTACTGGAGTGACTGGCGCGGCTCCTGCCATCATCATGCACTTAGCAGGCCATTCCCAGGAACTAAATGAAATGTCTATTCGTGGCGCTCGTGGATATTTGGAGCGGCCTCGCCACGGTGATGTTTATTTGCCGTCCTGAAATGCAAAAGCGGCGGACAATGAGGCAGTAAAAGGACAACAATGCTTCTAACCTCGGCTTCAGCCGCTTCAGGATAGTTGCTGGGGATTTTCCTGCGTCAGAATAGCACAGGACGCTGAGAATACAACCATTGCACAACAAGCCGGGCCCTGCCCGGAGCTCAGCCCGCCGGAGCTCAGCCCGCCGGAGCTCAGCCCGCCGGAGCTCAGCCCGCCGGAGCTCAGCCCGCCGGAGCTCAGCCCGCCGGAGCTCGTCGCTTCAGAAGGAAGTCGCTTCAGAAACCTCTGTGCGCGTGCACGGATCTCCGGGTCCAACCCTCATCTGGATGGTTTCAGTTGGTCTTTGTTTTGTTTTTACTCAACCTGGAAGCAACTCTGGTTGCTTAATTGTAAAGCTGAGACGGCATTAGCAGCTAATACGGCGCGACTGGTGTTCAGAGATAATTCAGTTTGTGAGTCACCATTTATTTTGTAATGCACACAAAGTCTTCAAAGGGACCGGTATTATCTACGGCTTTGTGAATAACTTTTATCTTATCAAGGTAAAATTCTTGGGGAAATCTTGGAGTTCCAGAAATTATAATAATTTTCCTGTTGTCACTTTTAGTCTCAGGATTCTTTGGGAATAAAGGCTCTGGTTATTTCAGTTTCTTTTCTTATTTTGTGGTTTAACATATTTATTTGTTTTAGAGTTGAATTGTAAAGGATAAATGTAACTTTTTCTGTTGAACATTTTTGTAATTGTTCACAAAAGATTAATTTCTTACATAAAAACAGATATTTTGGATGCACAATAGGGCAGTATGCTGTACAAGTCTGGAGGTTAAAGCTAAAGAAAAAATAACAAACTGCTTTTATTATCTTAACTTCTTCATTTGTTAAACTTAAACTCAGCGATAAAATATACCGGATCTAAAAACAAATAAAGTTGTTTTCATAAAAACAGGTAACATACTAGCTGCTAATAGGCCTCACCAGAATTCCACAACAACAACCAAAAGCTTTCCTGTGAGGATATGAGGTCACGGCATCGTTCTGAGGTTAATGACGACAGGCTGACAGTAATAAAATCTCATTTGTGTTTGAGAAAATGGAAACAACTCATGACGCTGCAGAGATACCTCATGTGCTTTCATATGTAGCAATTGTCCAAAAATGTTAAAGAGTTAATAGCGCACGATCAACAAGCGAAGATCTGCTTTCTTTAACACGACCATTTTACTGTCCGCTTCGTAAATGAGAACGCTCATCGTCGTCCAGGGCAGGGAGAACTGCCGTCTCTGTTTTATGACAAAATAAAAGCTGGAACAGAGACAGGCTGAGCTCTGGATGTTGTGGAGTGACTCTCCCAAATAATGAGCAGTATTTTTAGGAGAGAGCAGCATCATTGTGTGAGCAGACTTTAAACAAAGAGAGTCACAGAATGAGTGGATCCTGCCACTTCAGGAAAAGCTTGCTCACAGTAAATGTCACTTCTTGAAATAGCTCAGAGGTTTTTTTTTTCTTCTTCTATTTTTATGACATGAAGAATCTTCACGGTCCATCACACACTTGCTAATGTGAAGGGTAAAACTGCCTAACGTGTCCAAAGCGCTTTGATTTTTTCACTTTGTATCATAGCAACAAACTTTAATGAGATTTAGTTGGATTTTGTGCGACAGACAATCATAAAGCTGTGATTTCTGGAAGAGCTGGAGCTTGAACAATTCCTTTAGGGTTTTATTTTTTTAGATAAAGGTGACCGTAGATTTGTATCCAACGCCTTTGGCTTTGATACCCCTACATAAAAACCAGTGATACAATAGCTTTCAGAAGTCAACTTAGTAAATACAGTGCCCTGGTGGGCAATTTAATGTCGGTATATACCAAACTCTCCCGTCTCTGGCTTCATAGGTTTGTTAGAGGACATTACTGAACAAACAGCATCATGAGGACCAAGGACCACAGCAGACCGGTCAGACCTCTCAGTGAGCCAGAGCAACAAGCAAAGGATTTGTGATAAATTTGATTTAAAAAAAAAAACAGTTCTCTTTCCTTTTTCCTTAAAATCACACACTAGTTTGTGTTGGTCTACTTTGTAAAATGATTTCATTTTTGTAGCTGGAGCTAGCCTGGTAAAATAAAAAAGTCCCTTGTCCTACAGTTCACATCGTCCACAGTGTTTGGACTCTGAGAAACGATTGCTTCCCAGAGGCATGGCCTCTGTTGGAAGTTTAAAATTTCACTCAATCGCTAACTTGTAGAAGCAGTTTGACGCTGTAAAGCCTGCTCTGTAAGCAACCACCCTCCATTGTGAAGAAAGAAGTGAACTAGATGGTTGTTAATGTCAACTTGATATTTGGAAGCGATGCCTGAACGACTTCCTCCACTTCCTCAGCTCCGAAAATTACCTTCAGTTCGCCTATTGTTTGAAATTCTACTGGAGAAATTGAGCTCAATGGGAGAAATTCCAGACGGCTGAAAGGAGATGAGAATCACAGGGGATCGAGTAGGATGGCGATGGCCGAACTGGGTTTGGACCATAACATGGAGAAGCAGCATTCAGTTTCTAAGCTCCACAAATCTGGAAAAAGCTTCCAGAAAACTGCAAAACAGCCGGAACACTAAATCCTCCCCTGTTTAGAGCTGCCTTTGATTCATAATAACTAGAGTAGTTTTGTAGTTTTGTACATATGATGTGTAGCAATAAACATATCGCAATGTTTATTGCTTGTTTCGTAATTGGTTATTGTATTATGTCTCTGTGGTACAAATAAACCTGACACACTCCATGGGTGTAAATACTTTTTCAAGTCTCTGCTCAGGCCCACAGCAGGTTAAAGATGGGTGTGGCTGCTCAAAACAGCTGCGGTAAACACTGGCCCTTCATAAGGGCCCGCTGTTTGCTACCCAAGAGCCCCTAAGAGAAGCTCTCCTCTCATCAACATTAATGAGCCGTGCGGCAAAGAGGCTCCTGACGGTGGACAAGAGGCTGCGGAGGATGTGAGCGTGGACTGCTCCTTTATACAGCCCCCTCTGGAGCGAGGCAACAGAAAATATGAGGTGTATGATCTCGGGTTGTCTGATACCTTCTTGGCTGAAAAGCCAATAAACCAGAACTCTGATTCCATGCAATAGGCAGTTTGATGGCCGAACACATCAGCTTGCCATGTGAATACCCAGAGTTGATAAATTCTTCTCAAATGATGGAGGACAGTGAAGCCTATGGGGCTTTACAGTAAGGCTTTTTTTTTACTGGCTCATGCCAGACGTCTTATGTAACAGCTCTGTATAATAACACAGACTACGGTGGACCATGGCTCCATATGAGACTCGCACAATATGATTTCCAATCCTCCTCAGAGAAGCGCACATCTGGTTGACTGCTGATGTCAGCCGGAGCCAAACGCGGACAGCTGCCAGGATCCAGGATCCAGAAGCAGCTTTTGTTTTTCCTGACTTGTTTTTTTGCTCTTCGCTGGGCAGTGATGGAGAAAACGGAAAGCTGGGAGCTTTCTCATTCAGAGGATTTACCTCTCAGAGATTTCCTCTGTCGTCTGTCACCGAAGGAATTCTGGATCAGATCATCTGAGTCCATAAAAATATTTTTTTTTTCAAATAATAAGTGTTAAAGGAGGGCAGTAGTATGTAAAATCCACAGTTTATTCCCTCATCAAAAACACACCTTGACTGTTACTTTGAATCTTTCTTGCATGTTGGAGAAATCCGTGAATCTCCCGTGGCAACCATTCACCTGTGCATAATGCCTGGGTGGACTTAGCCCCGCCTTCAAGGACACAGCTCCTCCTCAGAGCTGCAATTTCCCACCTTCCAGGTTTTCCCCTTACAGAGCAGCCCTCTCTCAAGACACCCCACTCAGCTCCTTCAGACTAGCCAACAGCAATTAACAAACACCTGGTCGGACTGAGCTCATCATAGGAGCTACTTCTCAGTGCAACCTTGATAAAGAAGCATTACCTTGAGGAGAAGCTCAGGAGCCATGTTGTGATGAGATAGAGGCCTAATTTCAAGGCGTTAAATTACAAAGTCAAAGTCCTTTTAAGTCATATTTGATGACTGCAACATTTTCATAACAACTCAAGGTAACATAGTTATGTCCTGAAAAAAATATATACTAGGTGCCTAGAAAACACAAAATACTGCCCCTTCAACAAAAAGACCTGTTGAATCAGGAGATAACTGTGTGACAGACTGAAGCAGGCTAAAAAAAGTCAAAAGCAACACATCATGCTCCAGTGAAAGGAAACTTAAGAACATAGAAGAAACAAAGTAACTTACATGTCAGAAATGATTAGAAAGTATTTTCTAAGGGTTTGGAAATCTAGCAGACCACAGTGAGAACAAACATGGTGGAAACATCAAACAGTGGTGAAGCTTCCCTGGAGTGGTCGACCCACAAGAATGACTCCAAGAAAGCATCGACAACTCATCCAGGTAGTCACAAATGACCTTGAGCCTACAGCAGTGTTTGTAATTGGACAGTAGGAAAAGAACTGGGCATTAGTGGAATGGGCTCCATGGAGGTTTTCTAAGGCCAAAACCTCTGCTGACCGAACGAACAGACATTATAAAAAGTGAAACATTTACTTAATTGACTGATTACATCATTATTTTTAAGTTTGCCGTCACATCAGTCGACTCATAGCTATCATGAATCTGAACATGCTAAAATCTCAGCACCACACAGTGGCCTGGTATGGCAACTTCAGCGGACTCAAGGTCTTCTTTGTTGCGATCTCGTCTAAACAAGGAACTTTTCCCCCAATCAATATCTTAAAGTACCGGCCATGTCCAGACGGAGGTCCTATGTAAACGTAACCTTAGAAAAAATGCAAATAAACATGTGGCGGCTGAAAATGTGAGCAGGTGGAAAGTCGGATACATTTCAGAGGACCTTGTTTAACACAAATTACTTTTCGTGTTTTTCTTATTATAAGCAGCTTTAGGTTCTAATCAACTCAATGGAATGGTCCTCATACTTTAACTGTTGTCTCTTTCCCAAACCAAAACGTGTGATTTATACAGTAGTTGCTCCTTTCATGTCCAAGCCAGCCTCTCTCCTCTCCCTCCTTCTAACCCTGGAGGAATATTAATCCTCCCCCCCCCCCCACCCACACACACACGCACACACATCTGTTCCAGACCGATCAAATATTTGCTCTGCATGGCCCCTGGCCTGTTAATTTTCTGGAGGGCATTTTCAGCTACGGATGGGCCTGTGCGGAGGCTCAACACTGGACTCTCAGACATCCGACTGTTTGGTTTAGCAGCTGGGGACAGACGCTGGACCATCTTCCACCGGCGGACTGACTGTGCTCCCTTCAAAGCCAGACCGTCTCTCGGAGCTTCACATATTGCACACTGTGACCCATTGACTCACACCGGCACACACGAGATACAGCATGGATTGCTTGGCATGTCGGTGCCAAGCAGTATATAGCTATATTTATATGTATATGCTGTCAAAATGTGTAATTTATGGGTATGCATACACACACACGATATGTTCTAGTTAGTCTCTCTCTCTAACAGAAGAGATGAGGAGGTGCATGAGCCGACCTGTTTCCTGCAGATCGGGGCTCTCAGCCAGAGCGATCCTATGGAGAGCCACATTGGTATTTCCTGGCCTAGTCCCACACCCCTGGTGGCTCATTCAAGTTCATAAATACATGTATCCAAACAGAGATGCACAAATAGCATCTCCAAATTTAACCCTGCAGACTGTGAAACCTTGATAACCTCCAGAGTGTCAGTCGTCTTTAATGGCTGAATATGCAGAACCGTGGCCGCGAAGGCACACGGACCCTGCCGTCCCTGCAGATCCGATTACTCCGCTGTGGCTTCCCGGAGAGAGAGGGGCTTGACTGTGCAATGTCCGCACAAGTCAAGCCACTGCGCAGTAGCGACCTGGAGGTCACGGGGTGCACTCCACAAGTCAGCAGAGATAAGACTTCAAGAGAGCTCAAGACATTGTCAGCGAGAAAGATTCGAGCGGATCACTTTCCTTTAGAGGAGCTGGTTTAAGGGGTTCAAGCAAGGTGCATCAAGAGACACATCAAGCGACCAACTGGAGACGTCACTCGGGGGAATCAGTAGCACATTCTTACCTATTTGATGTGTGAAAGACTTAACTCAAAGAGGAGATGATAATGTTTGACGCAGCTCTGTGAATAACGAAGGAAGTAAGCATCTGGCAGGTGAACACTTGACTAACTCCTCCTGGGCCGCTGACAGCTACTTGTGAAATTCTGTGCTGTGTGTATCGACACATGCCAGAGGAGATCCCCGGGGTGAAGTCTCTCTGCTTCCTCTCTGATGGGAATGTTTTTATTGTCCTCTGAGAAGGTTTCCAGCTAAATGTATTTGGCAGTTGACTCTTTCGTTTCAGTGAACTCACCACAGGCTTAGTCAAAGAAACTTAAACTTTTTGATTAGCTCTCATGAAAGTGACATGTGAGGATGCATTCACACCAGAACTCTTTGGTCTGCTTTAGTAGAACTCCAATTGATTTGCCTTTGGTTAGCTTGGGGAGGTCTGAATGGAAGACCAAAAACGCAAAGTCTGGTCGATCTCAGTTTGGGTGAAGTAAACTCTGGTGCGGTTTGAATGCATATGTGAACAACAAGCAGACCAGAGACCGTTCCAAAAGCAGGAAGTGGACTATGGCGCAGGGCATTCTGGGTAAACACAACCAAAACTAACATGTGTCTAGCAATACTTTAGTCCCCAATTGAACCGAGTCTATCAGGTTTGAAAACACTTTTAAAACAAGCCTATTCCTGCATAATCATTTATAAAACTTACCGCCATCTTTCGTTTCCACTCCGATCAGCTACAGAATCAACTCTGCAGTAACTATCTGCCTGTAAGAGAGTTTACACTGAGTGGTGCATGGTGGCACGGGGTGGCACACCTCCACCGCTATATAATAATTTCTCCTTGCTGGGGCGTTGCGTGGCACCATGGTTACAGCAATCTCCCTGGATACAGAGCATGTAGACCTCAACATGGCCAGCGCATGTTTTCCCCCTTCTCTCTGCCCTCTTCCTGTCGGATTACCATCAAATAAATGCCAGTGGTGCCAAAAAAATTCTAAAAGAAAAAAAAAAGTCCACTCTCAAGTTAAAGTGAGAGCGAAAAGAACAAAGAACGATTAATTTGGAAGTTGAGAACTATAATTTCATGCTTCTTGGATCCCCTCTGGGCTTCACAGCAGAGCCACTCATTTCGAAAATCAGGGAGGCTACGAATTTCGGTGAAGTGCCCACTGGAGCGGAGCCACATGTAGTGTAAATCCGAGATTGGTGTTCACTTTGCTAAATTTACCAGATGGTGTGTGGAACTCACCAGACACTTTCAGTCAACTTTCAGGTTACTTACCTGGAACCTACCAGGTAATTTCCAGCAAATTTACATCTTCTGAGTCCTAACTTTGACAATGATCTAGTGCAATATTAGGCATCTATTTTTATTCCTAATGCAAAGGTCATCAAGGGCAAAGATAGAAGAACTCCACAGAGCAGTGAAAAACAGCGCATCTCAGCGTGGAATCTTTCCAATGTGATATAAATGCATATTGTGCAGAAACAGATGCTGTTATTATATCTAGTCAAACGTGATACTTTGTGAAGCTGGATGAGACGTTTTCATGCCAGCAGTAGGATGAAGGACAACATTCCAGCAAGTTGGACAAAAAACAACAAAAGTAACTGGAGTCCCATATCTTTAGTCTGACTTTTTTTTTTTTTTTTTGCTGTCCACCCACATCACAGCCCAAAACCCCTTTGCCCCACTTTAAGCCAGTAACAACATTTATTTTCTCTTAAAAACATCCTGGGCTAATCCTACAGTTGGTCTGTTAGCCTCATGCTCTTCCCACGCAGAGGGCAAACCAGGTCGCTGCATCGGAGACGTCCTCCAACTTCTCTCAGGTCCAGGAACGCCGGCCAACAACAACCATCCTCCTGCAGCCCTGAAACCCAACGACTCTGCAGCTACTTCAGCACTTTATGGCTCTGCTGAACCCTAGGTGTGAAACAGTGACGATGTTCGCCACTTGTTCACTTCGCTACATTATGTCTCTCTCTGGCCTGCCCCGGAGGAAAGCATCCTGTTCACAATGTGCCTCACTTTTGTTATTGTTGAAACTCCTGTATGTGAGGAAAAAACAAACAAAAAAAAAAATCAAATCACACAACCGACTTCCATGGAAAGGCTGAAGCACAGATGGTTTCAATTTCTCTTGTGATTCTATCTGGTTTGTGCTCATGAACAAAGAATTCAGTTCAGTTTTTATTCATTTATTTTTGTTTTATTAATCCTGACCTTTTTTCTGCTTTATTGTGTTTGGACGTTTCTCAGCGTCCAAACACTGTGGACGATGTGAACTGTAGGATAAGGGGCTTTTTTTATTTTACCAGGCTAGCTCCAGCTACAAAAATGAAATCATTTTATAAAGTAGACCAACACAAACTAGTGTGTGATTTTAAAGAAAAAGGAAAGAGAAGTGTTTTTTTTTTTTTAAATCAAATTTATCACAGACGCTTTGCTTGTTTCTCTGGCTCACTGAGAGGTCTGACCGGTCTGCTGTGGTCCCTGGTCCTCATGACACTGTTTGTTCAGTAACGTCCTCTGCTTTTCTGCATTTTTTGCTTTTTGGTCCACATCAGTTCTGATTTACAATTCTGAGGTGAGAAGTCAGAACTCTGAGAAAGATATGTCAGAATTCTGTGTAAGAAAAGTCGAATTGTTTCATTTAAATTTTTCAGTGCCTCTAACCCTCTTCAGTACCATGCTAACTGGCGCCATTTTGGGGAATTAGCTGTAACAGAGAACAACAGGGAGGAAGTGAGCAGTGCATACGCGAGGTTGATTGACTGCGCTAAGGCCCTCTTAAATCCCTAAGGGGATGAGTGTGTACCAATAAAATAAAAATTTGTGGTCAAATCAACTATAAGCCAGGGGTAATACTGCATTCCACTCATTATGATGTTCAATCTAAAATAGGAAAAGTATTCATTTATAGTTCATTAAAACAATTATGAGGGATTTAAATTTGCTTTCTCATTTTATTTGGGACTCCTCGGTGTGACACTGCAGAGCTGGCATTAGCAAGAAGTTCTGTCTGTTTGCTCTGCCAGAAAATAAAAACCAGTTGGCGTGTCGTCGAGACTTTAGCCTCAGCTTGCAACAACAACAAGGTCGGAGAAATCATAAAAGATGAGGATTTCACAATAACGTCCTCTGCAACCCTCCGACTGGGAGCCACGGCAGGCCCCTGGTGGGAGAAGCAGGCTGGAGGGTTTAAGTGAGGGTGGTGGCCAGCCCTGCCTCTGATTTCCATGGGTTTGGACCAAAAAACTCAGTTGGCTTTTTATAGCACAGGGGTCGGGTGGGGTCATGTACTTCCGCTTCGTCAAGGAGTGGACGGCGAGAACGAACAGGGGACAGGAAGATACGTAGCAGAAGGGAAAAATGTCAGAAACCGGAGGTGTGAGTCATCTTCCTCTCTGCTGTTCAGCTAGAGATCGATACGCCGATGGGAATCAAGGAGTCGCACCGCAACAAACACACAGAGCTGCCAGCCCAACCCGCTGCTCCCTCAGTCGCAGTCTCAGGAAATACCTCCTTCTAAAGCCCAATCTTTAATCACATCGTGTGTCAAACCACTTCTCGTGTGTGGTTGCGTGTGTGTGCGTGTACGCGAGTTTGTTATCCTCAGACGAGTCAAAAGGTTAGAGTAATTCACACTGAAAGTAAGTCTGGTATGCAGCACTTTTTTTTTCCTTTTTTTTTTTTCTCATGCCAATATAAGCAGTATCACAGATGACAGAGTCCCTGAGGGAACAGAAGGCTGCACGGCCAAACACAAGTTAACACATGAGCCCTCTGAGTAAGAGAGGGATTCTTCCTCCTCAGCAGCTGGATCAGAACACACCAGGCAGGCCCTGTTCTCCAGGATGATAGATAGATAGATAGATAGATAGATAGATAGATAGATAGATAGATAGATAGATAGATAGATAGATAGATAGATAG
>CAEGAE010002652.1:0-49477 GCA_903067095.1 Girardinus metallicus
TTAGTACTAAAGGTACTTTTAAAAGTACCTTTAGTACTTTGCCATTACAAAGTACTAAAGGTAAAGATTTTATCACAATGATCTTTGTTAAACAAGTTGTGTCATTCGTTTTTAGAAATATATCATATTTCACCTAAAGGTACCTTTAGTACCTTTAGTACTAAAGGTACTAAAGGTACCTTTAGGTACTAATTTTCTTGTCTCTTCTCTGAGACAAGAAAATTACATCGGGTTTTTATATAATTGTCAGATTTATGTCATAAGAAAAATGTTATAAGACCACTAATTGAAGAATTCAACACCATTCAAGTCCTCCCTTTGGGAACCTATTGTAAATGAAGGATGTCCCTGGCTGATTTGTATTTCCTTCCTTTAAAAAGGCCAGAAGCTAAAACCTCTTAGCCTCATAAAGTTGTTCCACCCGCCACAAGTCTAGCTGGAGTTTCGACCTTGTCACAATCTATGCAAATTGGGCCATTTTTAGCTACAGTTTTAGGCTCTTTGCATAAATAAATGTCCGCAAAAAAATCTGAAGACTTGTCTTCATCACAGTCTGTAATTTTGAAACCCAGGGGGTCACTGTGTCTCCTCACTAATTCAACATCTGCCACTAATCAGTTCTTTGCCCTTTGTTGGTCCTTTATTATGATGCCTTCAGTGGTCATCACTGGCACAGTTTTTTCTTTGGTGTTCTTTCTGCTAAAGTCTGATGATAAAAACGTTTCTCCATGAGGTATAATTGTGAAAAAGTGCTTGCCCTGTTACGGTTGTTTTTGTTTTTACTTTTAGTTATACTAAAATGCCGGGCTAAATTAAAAATTCAGCAAAGAAAATCGTCCTCAATCATGTAAATGACCCAACGGCACTTTAACAGCTTGTTAGCTTGTGAGAAATGCTAATATTTACAAATGGCGGGTCTTGAACCTTTATTTGGACATTTTACATTTTTAAAATGTAAAATTTAATAGCACAAAATTGCAGTTGCACTACTGTATGAGCCAGTCATATTCTCTCATTCTTGTTGAATCCCAATGTAATGTTTTAATAAAGTGCATATCTATCTGCTTCTATGTTAGCTTTTATGTTAACTGTTAGTTCATGAATGCATGAATGTTTTTATTCTGATTAAAGAGGCGGCATGTTTACTGTGGCATCCTCTCCAGCATAGTGGCCGATGACATGAGATCCTCCTGGGTGCCTTTTGGCCCATTGAGTGATGTTGTAAACCTTTCGACTGATGACCAACCACCGGTCATTTCTGCTGCGGTGCTTCTGGACCTCCTCCCAGGAGAAAACACCTGCAGCCTCAGTCTGCTGGCCTCCAACTCCCATACTCCTCTCTGCTGCTGCTGCTGCTGTCTCTGGATCCGGGGACCAGTCATTCACACATGACATTAGACAAACAAACAAAAAGCCGCGACATAATTAATAATTACCA
The DNA here is from genome assembly GCA_903067095.1 of Girardinus metallicus. Classification (NCBI taxonomy): domain Eukaryota; kingdom Metazoa; phylum Chordata; class Actinopteri; order Cyprinodontiformes; family Poeciliidae; genus Girardinus; species Girardinus metallicus. Next base: position 1,439 of record CAEGAE010002652.1, read on the forward strand.
GAGTTTTTAAAAGACATGCAGTTATGCGAACAAGTGACGCATGCATCTAGAAATCCATGTGTAAAATCATACACGCAGGAAAAGAAAATACGCCGTTTTGGGGGCTATTTAAACATGCATAGTACATTCTAAATAATATTTGGTTTATGGGTATGCTATAGAACTTTTTTTTTTCTTACATATTCTGGCTGCTTAGCGATATTAGAGAAAAAAAAATGAAACTTACACAATCCAGACTCCTGTTGCTTTTCTCCGGACTTCAATCACGTCCACAGACCTGTTCACTTTATTTTCTCCCCCGGCAAAGACCGACTTTTAATAAGAAAGACCATAAAAGCCATCAGTTCGTTGCCTCTGTTTAGTCACCCTCCTTCCACAGCGCGAACTTCGAGCGTATCATTCGAGGTTTTCTGACCAATCAGCGCGCACCTTTCATACATTTCGGATTGCTTGGTCGGGGCATCAAGGGCGCAATAAACATGCAGGGTCGACTGAGAGCGCAAAGAGAAAAAAATCAGCAGGGGAGGGGAGGTGTGTCTCATGTAACTTTGGAGATGCTGGACATTTCCCAGGAAAAAGATAAACTAATGCAGTGAAGCAACTGCTGGTTGTAACTCACTGAAATAAACAGACATGCAGCATTTCAACCCCTTGTTTTGTTGGACTCCATATTATTAGTTTAACACGTGGAATCAAGGTTGCCATCAAGGTTTGACGATCGTGTGGCTGAAAGAAAAATGTCTAAAACCTGTTTAAAACATTTTAGTGATAATAAGAATGAGAGTCAAAACAAAGGGCTTTTGAGTCTTGGCAAAGAACTGTGAAGCTAGAAACTTGTAGATAATTGTAGGGGAACATAATGACCTGCACAAAAAGTTACTCTGCAGAAGTAAATATTAAATAATTAAACATTAAGGTAAAAAATAATAATAACAACAAATAGTCATAGAATTTTTATTTCATGCTTCTGTTACATAGCATGAAATAACAGCATCATGCTGTAGTGATAGAAAAGATATTTTCTTTAGGTTTTTTGGTTTGTCGTTAAGTTGTAAAATACATGTTATTTCTTCACTTTCAATAAATACAGAGCTTTTCATTTAAATTTAAATGGTCCTTTTTGTCTTTTTGTAAAAGTAGGACATTTTTATTTGCTCCAAATCTGTTAATTAGACATTATTTATTATTTAATTCAACAATTTAATTTATACATTAGGTTCTCTTGAAAACTGGATCATGTTCTTAGTGCAATTTTATTCATTAAGATAAAGAGCAAAATGCCTCTTTGGATTATAAAAATTCTGTTGGGAATCTGTCACAAGATTTGGAAATTGACATTCACCGATGCTTTGAATTCAGTCTGTTTTTACTTGAGCAACTTTACAACAGAAATGGGTTTAAAAAAGGAAACAAAATGGAGAATAGAAATGGATTTCTAAATGGAAATGATGCTAACATTTCAGGAAAAGTTGGTTCTGCAAAGTATTGACTCGGCATAGATGGTGATAAAAACATATCATATATTATCTTCTGTCCACTTTACTCTATGTACTACTTTGTGATGTGAATTTATGTTCATCAAGCAGTTGTGAGTATCAGTTATGCTTTGGGGACGTTTTGCACCATCTCAGGTTGAGTTGGCAAGCTTCACAAAGTCCAAAACAAATTTAATGAGGAGCAATATTACCTCACCCTGCCATGTCATGCTGGACCAGGTCACAAGTTTATCATGCAGTAAGATCATGTACTGTACTCATGTACTCCTTTATCCTTTGCAAGACTTTCCTGAAGAAATAAAGATAAGGCTGGTGCACAATCAGTCATGCCATGGCCACCGTAGTCACCTGATAGAGAACAAACTTTCCACTACTAGTCCACATATTTCAAATACATTCATCAATATTACTTTTATTGATGTTGTCTAAATGATAATTCATTTTGCGATGCGTCAGCTATTTGAATTTCTCATGAGAAAAACATGTTAGCTTTATAAAATGTGCAAGGTTTTATGTTTTGAGTCAAAGCAGTGTGGACAATGTTTTTTTGTGTGTTTTTAAATAATGCCACCATTTACTTTTCTGAAACCTTACCAAGCAGCAAAATACATTTTATTACCAATTACTGTGCAATTATGTTGTTTTAAATAAATTTAGGTTTTATATTCAAATGTGTAAAATTTCTTTAAAGAGGATTTATTTACAGATGTAATTTGTTGTAACTCCTGCAATACCTTCTGTTGTAACAGAAGCAAATTCAGACTGACTGCAATTTTTTGGTTTCTTATTGAAACGATAAAAGCGAACAGTTTCTAACTGTAATTCAACCTCTTAACTCAAAGACACTTTCAGATGCAGCTGCAGTTTTGCACATGTGAAATCATTTTAATGAAGCTTAAAGATGATTTGATGCTTTTCTGTGAAAGTAACCATTGCTAGTACAACGAAGCAGATTTCTAGCACACCTGTCAACTAAACTATCCTTAAGAAAAAAGATGCATGGTTTAATATAACAGCTAAAATAAAAATGAAGGTACATGAACAGGTCAGCATTTTATTGTTTACTCGAAGATCAAATACAATTACAGCTGAAGGACTCACAGAAGAACGTTATATCGTATGTCTTTGATAAAAAAAAAAAAATCTTTTATATTTGTCTGTATTAAAAATGATTTATTTTTCATAGATTTTTTAAACAAGAAAATAAATTAATTGACTGTATTGCCCAGTTCACATTCCGCTACGGTTAATCAAAAAAAATATAATAAATGCTTCATGTACGGTAAACATAGCAACTCTGTTATTAAAAAAAGGCAAAAAAACCCTCTAAAGTTCTAATTTTAACAGCAACAAAGTCAGAGGTATAACTTGATTTTCAGCCACGCAGATCGGATAGAGAAAAATCTCAGTCCATTTAGAAACATTTCATCACTTATGAAGATATGCATCAAGCCAGAGTTCCCCCGAAGTTTTCAATGAGCTAAGAATAAAGAGAAAAAAAGGAGAGAAAAATTTTTTTTAGTAAATCGCAAAACATTTCGGATCTGACAAGCATATGTTTTCTCTAATGAGAGGTAATAAAAAGAAGGATTTGTGCATTTATTCTCATGATATTTATAGTTATTAAGGAAATTTTTATTTTTACACATTTTACTGATTCACCCCGTGAATTATTACCTGACAACATCAGCCATTCCTCGCCACAAAGACTTAATTTCATAAGGGACCCCGTGCTTTTCACACATTGCACGGACCCGCGGGGCCACCAGGTGGTAGTTGTGGCGCGGCATCATGGGAAACAGACTGAAGAAAAAGACAATAAATAACAGATGAGTCCTCATTTGTGATGTCTCAGCATTTTTCTTCGTGAGTTTGAAAAATCTTACACTCATTTCACGCACAAAATCGATTGACTTACTGGTGTTCGATTTGGAAGTTGAGGTGTCCACTAAACCAGTCGTTGAACAAGGACTGCTCAATATTACATGTGGCTTGTAACTGAAAAAGATCATACGAGAAAATACTCTAGATATGTTGATACATCATTTGACTTAGTTTATCTGCTGGGTAGCTGTAGTTTATAGGTGAGATTAATTAATGTATTAAAGCTAACAATAAAATGCATCAACCTGAACTAAGTCAATATTTAGGGTGTACAGACTTTGTACACAGATTAGATCCCAACGATCATGTATTGATGGGTGTCTTCAGCTTACAGGGTGCAATAGACGGACTAATGAGCAGAGAACAAGAAACCTTTTGGTCAGGCTCGTGGCACATTTATTATCCCACAATATCTACACTTTATCAGTAGTTTCCTATATTAATCTGGTGAGATTAGGTTTATTACCTGCTGCCAAGATTGCATTAAAAACAGACATACGCTTCAGAAGAACTGCAGAAAAAACTGCAGAGTTCCATCCAAGGCAATTTACGACATATGTCATGTTACCCAAAGTTTTAGTAAAACATCAAAACTATTCTAACTGTTAGAATAAAAAATAAATACAACTTTTTTTCCAGTAAATTAGCATTACAAAGCCACATCATTTGTATGATTGAAATGATTATCTAGCTTGTCTTTGAAGCAGCTCAGCAGATTATAGGCGCAAAATTGTTTGGGGAGATTGAGTTCTGCAGACAAGCAACGTCAGCAGAATACAAATCTTTATTATGACAGTTATATGGTTTTCTTTTAATAAAGCAGGCACCTGCATGGTCAGCCAGTCCTGGTTCTTCTCATACTCAATCTCCATTGGTATGTGATTCATCTGAGTTACCCACACAAACCAGTGACTCTCTAAAAACCTGCAAAACAAGCAAAGACAGGCAAACATGGTGTCCATGTGGGTTAAAAGCCCAAAATGGGAAATTATTTTACAACAGCAAATTAGTATATAATGATGTTTTTGAGAATGAAATAACCTAAGTTGTGGAACTAACATAAATAAAACAAATAAAATTAAAATCAGATGTTGTCTCATTTACAATTAACTGAAAATAGACATAAAAACAGACTTCACCCAGCAATTTTTTTTCAGTTTTCTTCAGAATACTTACCTGACAAACATCATGAGTGCAAATGAGCCAAGAAAGCCGTACAGAGGGGAATAACAGTAGAAATAGCGAAAGTAGTACGACAAGGACCAAGCCAAGTCCTGTAAAACAAAACATTCAGATCATCTAAAAACTTTTTTTATTGTGAAGAATAATTTGTCATTCATCTAGTGTGGTGGCTAAATATGTGTTTTATGTAGGCTTAAATTGAAATCCCATTCCAACTTATGTAATGATTCTGCTCCTCATGGTGTCGGGCATCTTACCACCCAGTCACGACGAGTAATCATGGTGTTCATTATCTGCATGTGAAAATAAATCGGTATGAGCAGCGGAGGTCCCACTGCAAAAGAAATATTCATTATTCCTGGAAAGCTATTATAATTTTCTAATTAGCTTTTAATGACTCCCAACAAGCATACCGAGAAAGAAGTATTTGTGCTGGTGATTGTAGGGCATGTGTTTGATCTTTTTAATGCCGTACTGTGACAGAGAGAAGGACAGAGATGGGTGAGCAGCTATATGACATTTTGCATCATGTGAAACATTTTCCCTTTCAGCTGCTTGCCTCCACTGGTTGAGTCTTTCCCAGTACAAAGACAGCCAACATGTTGACATCGGGATCTTTCTTGATGATGTTTGGTTTGGCGTGATGCTGGAAATGTCGGTGGTTCCACCAGTTGGCTGAAGCTCCCTATAAAAACCCTCTGTTAGCATCCATGCAGAAATTATTCAAAGGGCAGAAACCTATGCAGTCACCTTTAAGTGTCCAATGACAAACTTGTGAACCAAATGATTCCACTTTGACTTCTTGAAGACAGAAAGGTGACCAAAGTCATGCTGCAGCCATCCAGCCTGTGACTGCACAGAAGAAGGAAAATTAGCATCATGAGATTTAGTTTCTAAACAACAAAAAATTTAAATAATTGATGAGTTTAAATTACTTGAGATATTGCCAGCATCAGTGCACACAATAGCGTCATCGTCCAGCTCGTCCCCCAGTACGTGACCGTCAGCCAGGCCAGGGCCTCCAGCAACAGGATGTGACCCAGATGGAGGCAGAAGAATAAAGGTTTGGCTTTAAAATGTCCTTCCTTCTCCATCTGGCTACGTAAAGACTCAAAATCCTTTATGATTGCTACCTGGAAGCAGAAAATGAAATAGATTTTTTTTTTACAGCTATACTAAGATGTAAAACTGTTGAAATAAAGCACAAATTTCAGTTGTGATAAGAATATCAAGAACATGTTATTCAGCTTGAAACAATGGAGTTTTGATGCTGCAAACTCAGATCAGATTTCAATGTAAAGACTCACGTTTTTTTCCCCGTCCTGACTGGGCTCTGTCACCGCCAGCTCTCCAACCAGCAGAGGCTTCAGAAACTTCTGCACAAACTTCAGATCTGGATGAAAGGCAGTAAAAGCCTCCTGTAGAGAAGCAAATGCATTTTTTTTTTTTACACAATTACCCCTCCAAAAGCGACCAAAATGAGGTGATATACTAAGGGACTGCAAAAAAACATAGCACTATTTGTTTATATTTATGGTGTATGAAACATTTCTATATTTTTTTTATAAGGTTTTGCTATTTGAAGCCACAGAATTTGTTCATATTTGAGATAAAGAGCTTGAGGTTTATTAATTGGACTAACAAAACACATCTGAAATGAGTCATGAATAAAGAATTTGGACTGCAGGATTTCACAAAAAGAGTTCTGGTTAGTGTGTATTTGCATCACAAGAAATACACAAACTGAATGGTTATTAGTCAACTCTCTAGATATAATACATGTAAATATCTCTCGAATAGGAATTTAATTAATATTTAATTAAGGACATGAATAAAATGGGAAAATAAGAAAATTATAGACATATTCAAAAGAAGGCAGATTGCTTATCTTATGTTTCTGTAACTTTGCCAGGGACACGTGAGTGTGAAAACCTGTTTTTGGTAGAGTTGATTTTACTTTATATAATTAATAAAAAGAAAAATAAGAATATCTATTAACAATTATTGTTCCTTAGGTGACAATCCTCATCTAAGTACGTTTTCCTTCTTATTATCTAGAATGGCAATAAAAAAGAGCATAAACAAACTGCAGCTGGTCTGATTCATATTTAGAGACATTAGCCATGGGGTGATGAGTTTATTAAAGTTCACACTAACGTTCACGTGACTTCACTGGACAAAGATCAAACTTGATTCATTCAGGAATACATCTTAAGAGTGAACTATAATAACCTATGAACGAAGTATTGAATTACTTCCTTATATCAGTGGCATGGAGGTGGTCACTGTGTGGAGCTACGGTGGCATTGAGGACGCGCATGTCGTGAAAGATGACCCTCAGCAAATCTGCATTGTTGGATCGTCATGGTCTTCCTCTTTATAAGATCCCTTAGATCCTGTATGGAGTTTAGGTCAGGAGAGTTTTCTGGCCAATCAGGCCTGTGATTCCATGGTCATTAAATCAGAAATGCTTGTCAGCACAACGAGGCACAAAGTGCTGTAAAGTTTTCTGGTAGACGACTGCTCTGACCTTGGACTTGATAAAAAAACAACAATAGCTGATGACATGGCACCTCAAATTACAGCTGACTGAAACCTTCAAATTAGAGATCAAACAACTTGGATTCTGTGTTTCTCCACTCCTCCTACACACTCTTTGACCTTGATTTCTAAGTGAAATAAAAAATGTACTTTGATCGAAAAATAGTTCTCTGCATTGCTAAGGAGTAGTCCAGTCTTTTTTCTCCTTAGCCCAATCATGTCTCTGGTTTAGAAGTGGCCTAATGCAAGAAATACAACATTTGTAGCCAGTTTCTGAGATATGGTGGCTCCTGTAGCACTGAGTGCAGTTACAGTTCATGCCTTGTGAATCCACCCTATAATTCTGAATGAGCTTTGCTTCACAATCAGCTATGCTGCAGTTGTACTATTGTTTGTGTACTTTTCTACTTCCTCTGAACTTTAGATCAATATGCTTTCATGCAGTACTAAAATCCAACTTCTTTAGCAATGGCATTTTATGGGGAGGATAAGCCACATGACTGTCTGTCAGACAACTGTTACGTTAGCAGTCCCCCATACCATTGTGTACACAAGATAAGACAATTTTGCAATAAAAATATTTGTATTGGTCTAATCTTTTGATAAACTTTTATTTAGGGGGTTCTCATTAGTTGTAAGTAATTTCATCTAAATTTACAGATATTTGCATGCTTAAATACATATCATTGTGTGTAATAAATCTATATAATATCAGTTTCATTTTCTAAACTGAATGAATGATATAATTTAGCTTTCAAGGATGATCTAATTTATTAAGATAGACCTGTATCAAAGATGTGCAGGGACTGGATGAAAACACCTCAACAGGCTGTTACATTCACTTTTAACATTATCATTTAATTTTAATGTTAGAAAGATTCTTTTGCTGTTTTCACCACATTTTTTTAATGCATATCTGTTATTTAATTATGAATTTTGCTGATTTGGCAAAGAAAAATTAAGCCAGACCAGGTTTTGTATATAGACATACTAGACAGTTTTAATGAGGTCAGCCAAACCTTAGATAAACAAGACATGACATATTACACCGTCTCATTATTTATTTAACAGAAAACAAAGCCAAAGTGCGGAAGCCATGTGTGGGATAATAGAGACATGCTTGGTGCTTTCAAAGGAATGAGTCAATGTGCAGCAGCCAGCTGGGTCATTATCTTATCAGTGTCTCAGGACAGGTATGAGCTCATACATGAAAAACGTCAGGGTTTTCAGATGAGCATCTAGATGCTGTGTATGGGAATGCCTCGCATTGGTGGGAAAACATGAAAACTGTAGTATAGATTGTTTGGAAGTTTGATCAGAAAATCAAGTCTTCCAGAAATGAAAAAAAAAAAACATTTTCTTCAGAGAAATATGGTCTAAACTGAGATTTTGAGGCATGATAAACAATACAGAATTGAGTGAAATAGTAAAGCATGGTAGTGGAGGGGTGATGATAAGGTCTTGCTTTGCAGCCACAAGCCTTGGAGAAAACCTTGCAGCCGTTGATTTTACCGTAAACTCTTCAAAGCATACAAAGATGTAAAGATATTTGTTGGACAATTAAACTTGACAGAGTTTGGATCATGCTTTATGAAAATTATCCAAAGCACAAAGCTGCCATGACTCAAAGCTCAGAGTGACACTGTGCAAAAAAAATAAGTGTATCAAAGCTTCTTCAGAACAAAATGTCAGAGTGAGGATGACTACTTCTGTTCATTTCTGTGTCTACAAAGGTGACACAAACATGAAGTGCACAAAGGTTCTTAAATTTAGCTTTTTATCATAAAATGAATAATGAATTTGTAATATATTATTCTTTAGCTGTGGCTGTTGACCTATTGATAAAAGTGAGTAAAGATCTGATTATGTTCAAGATGAGCTGAAACTACAAAAAAAAAGAAAAAAAAAAGAACAGTTTTATTTGCGTGTAATAAGATTTCATTTTATTTTTCTTAAGAGAGGTCAGAGATGTTACCGTGGCATCCTCTCCAGCATAGTGGCTGATGATCCGAGACCCTCCTGGATGCCGTTTGGCCCATTGGGTGATGTTGTAAACCTTTCGGTTGACCACCAGCCACTGGTCCTTTCTGCTGCAGTGTTTCTGCACCTCCTCCCAGGTGTAAACACCTGAAGCTTTCCCGCTGCCTGGCTCTGCAGGCTCAGTCTGCTGTCCTCCACCTCCCATCGTCCCTGCTGAAGCTGCTTGGACTCACTTGAAGCTCAGGACCACTTTACCACAGATTGACACACCTGGAGAGGAAAATAAACAACCTTAGAATGTATTCTGTTAAAAAAAAAAAAAATGCTGCAACACACTGAGGCACAAGTTAATTAAAACAACAAAAAGGTATTGTCATCGTTATGAATTTATGACTGAGCCCTTAAATGAACTGTTAAAGCAACACTTCAAGCTAGGCTTACGTCAAATGCAGGAAAAATATTCCATCAAATCAATTCTGAATATTTTTTCGATTTTTTTTTTTCAGCTGTCATGTAATAACATTAACAGGACAAACTGTCCAAAACTTACTTAATCAGATTTGGATGATAAGTCCCTCTGTGTTTTAGTCTCATCACCAGACCAGTTTAAATAAGTTTGCTCCAGCTCAGCACGAATTCATTTTCTAACAGCGAGCATCATAAAATCCATCCTCCTGCTTCCTTCCCTCATAGGCTGCGCTCATCGTCTCATTCACCCCCACCGGTTGCACGAACTTCGAGCGGATCATTCGAGCCTTTCTGACCAATCGGCACGCAGTTATCAGGAACCGAACCGCTGCTAAATACGCGATAGGCTCAGAGAGCTGCTCCTCTGGACATCGCCGGGTCAACTGCGTGATCCTGGAAAAAGTTCAGCTGGGGGGCGTGGGTCTGGCCCATGCACGGACTAAAGGAGATGCGGTGGCATTCTCAGAAAGCATGAACAGATGCTTATCACGTCCTTTCTGATGATCCTGATGCCCTGGACTGCTGTTAATTTGGAGATATACGTTTGTCAAATCGTGAGACCAACTTTCCGATGATACAGTGTTTAAAATCAAGTACAAGTGTTTTAAACTTTTTTTTATTTTAAATTAAACTGCTGTCTCTTTCGTGATTTCTTGTTCTTTTATGCCAATAAAATGATTAAAATCAAAGCTACGTTTGTGTTTCAGACGTTTTTAAACTAAATTGCCATCTATTTCGTTATTTTCTTGTGTTTTTATGCCATCTGTATTTTTTTCTTATCCATCTCTTGCATTTCTAATATCTAACGTTTTTCATTACGATTTTACGTGACGTTGTTTTTAGGGCTGTAGATCACATTAAGTATATTCAGTAAAAACTCAATTCATAAAGTGAATGTGGTGAATATTACAAGAAATTCTGCTTGATAAACTGGCACTCTATAATCTGCCTCATTTTCATTTTAAGAAAAGAGAAGGGTGGCTGCAAAGGATTTGTTGTTTTCAAAACGTGCATTACAAATACTCACTGCCTTTAAAATCAGTGTTAGAGTTTATTTATGTTTGATAACTTCAGTATTTAAAGTCTTTAATGCTTGAAATTTACCCAGGTTCATCGCCATTTCTCTTTGTTTTTGAGCAGGTCAAATTTATACCATTTTGTACAGCCAGCTTTGGTTTCCTTTCAGAAACAGAAACATTCACACACACACCTTTGGTCACAGGTCTGGTAAGTTTGATATACAAGTTTCTAAAACATTTTTCCATGAACACCTATGAGCAGCTACTGTGTGTTTTGAGAAGCTTCTAATCATTTTACAGTGCAGCGTTTTTGATATTGACGTGGGTGTTACTTTGACACCTACGTGTTTGCTCTCACAAAACCTGCTCAGGAATGACTCAAGGAACATCAAAGTCTGTGACTCGATCTCAAAACTCTCCAGGTGCCAGTTTGAAACCCAAACATAATAACCACCTAACTGCATTTTTTAGTGAAGCGATAGATTAATTTAATTTAATTTAATTTGTAAACTGTAAAGCAAAAAGGTAAAACATTTACTTAGACTTTGCGACTGATCTGAATAAAGATGGAAAATAGTGAAGCTTTAATTTTAATAGCATAAATTCGTGGTATAGAATATAATGGGTGAAAAATAACCAGTTTTCATAGTGAAGCATTTGTGTCCTTACTTTTCAGGTGGATAATTTTTGAATTATTATGGATCTGACACATATTTTTCTCATAATCACTGGTCAATATTTATATTGGAACAACACACAGTGAGTCAGATAGTAGGAGAGGGTAAAAAAAAAATTATCTCCAACACTCAATGTTAGAGAACTTCAGAAAAGAAGAAATGAAAGATCTTTTTAGTCACCAAGGCTCCATAACAACCACTAGATACCATCTAGCTGATAACGGCTGACAGAGTCCACTAATCACTGCTATCACAAACACAAACCGTTTGTGCTTTGGTCAGATGAGACTAAGATTTAGTTGTTCAGTAAGAAACACTCAGGTAGGTCTTTGTGAAACAAAGGAGGAACATGTAGAAGACACCAAACTCACTGTTAATACGGGTCTGTTTCTCTTCTAAAGGCCTGGGAACCATATTAGAGTTTATATCATCACAAACTCAATGAAATACCTGGACACTTTAAGCTGACTTTTTGGTGACTTCTGCGAGTAAACTAAGAATGGCTTGTCACTGGGAGATAATGAAGCAAAAATATGTGGCATGTGACGTCAACACAGTGATAGTTTGACATTATTAATCTTTTTCCATGGCCAACTCAGTCCCCACACCCAAAGCCTGTAGTGAGTCTGTGTGGCAAAATGAAGAGTGCATAGAAAGGACTTGGTTTAGAGAGATTGTTTTTCAAAAATGACTCTCTCTGTATTATCAAACCTTGATAATACCTTGATCTTACTGTTTCTATCAGTAAGACAAAAAGCTGTGTTACTGATAGAAACAGGTTGTAAAAAGTTTTATCAGCGTCATTAACTGTGACAGTGAGATTTTGTGAAAAAAACATTTTTTTCTTAATGTGGGATGTTTTTTCACTAACAAAAATACTCAAATTAAAGTTATTAATTATATTAGCTATTTTTTTCCTCATCCAATTCCAAATCCACTTTATTTATAAAGCATATTTAAAAAGAACGGTTGCCCAAAGTGCTGAATTTACTTATTTTAAGCATTCAGAAATTGCCATAGCGCAGCAATAAGTTAATTTATCTCAAGGTGTTGTTTCACATCTTTACCACAGGTGCCAATAAGTGTTGAAAATGTTGTGAATGCAATTTTTATGCCTGTTGCAGTTCCTTTAGCTCCCAGCAAGTGCCAGAGTTTTTTTTCTTTAAGTCACACAACTCTTATCTTCATTTAACCCAAAGCTGCACAGTAACTATGGCTTTTATTGCAGACCTTTTCTGTTTCTTTCATCATCTATTTAATACGTGGAAAAATCAAAATGCAGTATGTAGGCCTACAATTTTATTCATTTTCATGATTTCGCACCTCATAAAACAAATATCCTTTTGTGCTTTCTGTCTTCTTTCCATATGTTTCCTGTACTGCTTGCATGAGCCACGCAGTGCTTCCAAAACACATTAACCTCGGCAGCTGTGTCCTTTCTCCACCCAAGGTCTTTGTCTGTCTGCTTGCCTATCTACTGCTTCCAGTCCATCGTGTCGTTTCAGGGTCACTTGAATGCAACACCAAAATTTGCAAATCAGCTCTTTTGGTCCTCAGCATATCAGACAGAATTATCCTCAAGCAGCACACTGACCCATGGCCCTGTTTGTCCGCCTCTTCTGCCACGAGTCATCAGGCTGACAGAAGCCCAAAAAATCTGACCCCAGCAGCTTTCTTTAGGCTTTTCATTCCATCGCAATGAAAAAATTACTGTCACCCAGGAAAGCTCACTGTCAAATAGTTGATGGATTCAGCAGAAGATTGACTTAATAGAAGTCTCAATTTACTTTGGTACATTTGGAAACTTTCGGGTTTTACTTAACTGCTAATATGAAATGTTCCAGCTGCTATGATGTCTCTAATGGATGAAGCACTCCTTCTTAGGCAGAAATTCAGCTACGATTGACATTTCAGATTAAATTATCAGCAGTTCTTAAAGCTTTGGTAAAAGCACCCTGTGAATAACAACAAATGGAAAAGTTGTGACGAAACGCCACTGCAGATTTTTATTTAAAAAGTCGTTTTACCAACATGTGTCTTCATACGGGAAGTCAAACAAAAACGTTTGAGTGGCCCAGCAAGAGTCCCAATTTAAATCTGTGGAGGGAGCTGAAGATTAGGGTGATGGCCAGGAGACTTGCCAAATAAAGATGTGGGTATAAATATAATCTTATTTTAAAGTAAACAAAAAAAAAGAGAAAGTAAATGCAATCAATAATACTTATTAATAATAACAATTATTAATAATAATAATAGTTGTTGTTGTTATTATTATTATTATTATTACAACTTTTAAAAAAGTTGACTCGAAGTAACTTACTCACGCTCCTCTTACACACGCACAAACTGGCCATGTGATGTGAATGCCCCCTGTTCGGGTTACAGAGAGAGGGAGGCTTCAGCTGAATGCAAGCCTTCACACTAATGGAGAGAAGCAGCCAACATCAGGAACAGTCCGTCAGTCACTCAGTAAGTGCGCTGTAATTTTCCAACATGCAATTTCTTTCCCAGCGCAGATTATAGTTACCGCGGTGAGACCCGGCATGTAATAGGGAGCAGCTGCATTAACTCTTACACGGACCTTTATGTGACTTATTTTCTTTCCCGCCGGCCAGGTCACTGAGCGGCACCAACTCTGGGTTTATCCACAGACATCTGCAGGCAAGTTAAGAGGCGCAGAAGAACGACTTCGGGGGGGTGGCAATCTTTCTTTTTCTGATCACATGACCTCGAAGCTGCCGGACACTCTTCTCTTCAAAGTCCCGAGGATGTTAAAGAGACAATGGTAAGACAAAAAAAAACTAAAGATAAAGTTAAACTTTCACTATTAACTGTACCTCATCCTTTAATTATTATTTTTTCATTCTGTTTGCCAGATAATACCATGTGATAATTTTCTAATAAACCAGTGGAGACAGGGGCATTTAGGAACTGCTGTTGCATGGCTGCAGAAGTGTTAACTGGCCCGAACCATGATTCTGGTTGCAGCCTGTGGTTTCATATACGAAACAACAGTAGCTTCCAAACTGAGAGTTCACTTGTCACAGACACTGCCTTATCAAATGACTCTGCCCTGACTCACGTCAGAGTCAGGGTCTGCTTGGCACAGCATGGGCAACTCTTCCAGGAAGGACGAGGGGGAAGAAGAAGAAGAGGGGACAAAAGATGGTGAGGAGGAAGAGGACACTGAAAAGGAGAAGGAAGTAGTGGAGGAGGAAGAGGAAGAGCTTCCACTGGGAGTGGAGGAGCTTTTGGAGAGTGGTGATCCTGTGTTAGACCTGAGCTACCGCAAATTCAAGCGATTACCCTCGCGTGTTTGTGAGCTGATGCACCTGGAAAAGCTGTATGTTTGCGGGAACAGACTTCGCAAGGTGCCCGACAGCGTCTCCCTGCTGCAGGGTCTGCGGACGCTCGCCCTTGACTACAATAAGTTGGAAGACGTTCCCCTGGCTGTGTGCGAGCTCACCAGCCTCACCCATCTGTACCTGGGCAGCAACCGACTCATGACCCTTCCACCTGAGTTCACCAACCTGAAGAATCTAAGGTGCTTCTGGCTGGAGAGTAACTATTTCCAGAGATTTCCACGGGAGCTTTACGACCTGCCAAACCTCAAGTCCCTGCAGATGGGGGACAACCGGCTGAAAGCTCTGCCTCAAGACTTCTGTCGCATGGAATCACTAAAGGGATTGTGGCTGTACGGAAACCGCTTTGAAACCTTCCCCAAAGTCCTGCTGCGCATGGTGTCCCTGGAGATCCTAGACTTGGATAAAAACAAAATAACAGAGCTTCCCAGCCTGAAGCGTCTCCGTACCCTTCACCTATTTTCCTATGACCACAATCCCGTCAAGGAACCTCCTAAAGTAGGTGAGGATGTATTTCTGGTTGGGGAAGGGGCTGCTGAGTTCATGGAGATCCGTGAGGCCAGGAAGGAGAGACGTCGCAAGGCTGCTGAGGAAGAGGCTGAGGAGCTTGCTCAGGCTGGAGAGGAACCAGTGATCCATGGAATCCTAAAGAACAGCAATTCAAAACCGGCAACAGACGAAGCTGCTGTGAACATCGAAGACTCCGATGTTAGAGAAGAAGAAACATTGGTTAAGGACGAGGAGCAGGAGGACTGCGTAGAAGTGCCAGCGACAGAGTATGATGGTGCTGAGCTTGAATATGATGAAGAATTGGTTGAATATGAGACAGAAGAGATAATATGTGAGGGAGAAGGGTTTGAGTATGAAGGAGAGGGGCTGGAGTATGAAAACGTTCCAATAGACTATGAGTATGAGGATGGGGAGGAGCTGGAAGACACAAGAAGACAAGATGAGGGAGCATGAAAAGCCCCTCTAACTCCAAGATGATGTTGGACAGTACAGCAGATACGTGAATACGACTTATTCTCAGATGTGCTGCTAATTAATGATCTGTAATTAACTGTGAAAATTAATTGTCTTGATATTATATTTCTTTAAAGCAACAACACCAGTGTCATCTCTCTGAACTGCACATTATCAGGTTGCTGTAACTTATTTTGGTTCTTTGCTATTAAATATTCAGCTGAATGAAGCCGATGCCAGTCCTTTGTCACAGAAGATGCAGTGCGTTTACTCAAGAGTCGTTTCTGCTCATCACAGTCAGTACCTGTGTTATGTGCTTGTCAGCACTACTTCTTCAAAGCACGGCTGTCTCTGCATTTAAATGAGTCTGTTGGTCAAAGATTTAAAAAAAATATTTACGACATGAGTGTCAGTGCCAAGAAAGAGCGTTGGAGGGATGAATAGCTGGGGTGCCTGACCATAAAAGGTAAGTCCTTAAAGAGGCTTCAAACATGAAGTGGACACAGAAAATGATGAAGCAGAATATTATTAGTGCCCCAACAAACCTGAAGGACCCTGCTGGGCAGAAATTCAGCTGTGTCATGAATGCTGTGCACTTCGTTTTGTCACACACGGTGACATTACTCTTTTTCTTGACGTTATGCAGGCCAGGCCCTTGTTCTCCTCTCATCTCTGAGCACATTATTCATGTGGGGCTCATGCGTAATCCAGTCCTTTGTGTCTGCATAGATCTTTTTCCTCGTATCTCATTAAAAGAGTGAAATATTGATCTGGTGTTAGAATATTAATGCGTGCACTCGTGACAGTATCTCATTACAATTGCATTGAGACAATGCAGAACATACACACTGCTCCTTTTAAATTTTCATGCACCGATAGTTTCTATCGCTGTGTCTAATAACATTGGTGGTATTAATAGATAAGACACAGGAATGTGAGAAATGAGCTCCAAAATACTATTAATGGGCTCCAGAATTCCCCTAATCGGAATTTGATGGCATCTGTGGGAAGTAACCCAACCTCAACCCACAGGACCCAAAGGATCTGTTGCTAACATCCTGCTACAATTCCTTCAGATGTTTGCGGCCTCCTTTCTGGCTGGTTAGAGCTTTTTCAGTGTCATGACAGAATCGATTTTCTTCTAAGACAGGTGCGACTGCTGAAGCTTTCTTAACCTTTAATTTTTTTACATTTTGTTGCACAACAACAAAAAAAATCTCTGTATTTTACGTCATACTTTGGTCCCTAAGATCAACTGATGGACTAAATGCACCAAGTAGTGGATAAATGTGAAGTGAATAGAAGTGTGGTGTGCATTCATATTGGTCAATAATTTGTAGAACCATCTTTCCATCCGTTGTCTATGCCTACTTGTCCCTGCAATTTCGTAGGAGCATTTACAACACAGAGACACACAGGATATCTCTGTGTTGTGTGTGAGAAACCAATTAAACTTACAGTTGTGCATTCTCAACAAAAACAAGAAGTCAAAATACCACACATGCACAGGAAGAACATGCGCACATCATGCAGGAAGACCCCTGGACATTATTGCTGCAAGGCAACAGTGGTATCAGCTATGCCATGTCAACATGTCAGCTGTCAGCTTTGTTCGTCTAGAGATTGGCATTTTTGCCAGTTTGTCTTTAAAAATTGGTTTAAAATCACAATATATGGAGAGCAATTTTTTCCACTAATTTAATCTAGGTGTTGGCATAAAATAAGAAACATGTTAAAATGCTTTTGTCTAAACTTATTATAGCTGTGGTTTTATATTTAGGATTATTTTCCTCCTGGAAGGTGAACCTCCACCCCAGTCAGGAAGTGTTTGCAACGTTCTGCCAATTTCTCCCTCTATTTAACTTCTCTGATCTCCCCTTCAACTTTAAATTTCAACTTTGCAGAAAAAAAAGAAAATAGTTAAATTGCCTTCAACATTAGAATTATGTGGTGATACCTGCTGATTTGTCATATACAAACCCTAAAAAAAAAAAAACATAATTTGCACTATGTGATAGCAGAATTGCAAAACATGAAAAAGTCAAATATTCTGATGTCAGCACAGAAGATGCAGTAGTGCAGTGGAATAAAGTTGTAATATACACAGTTTGTCATACTTGGAGGCTGTTACGTATTTAGTCCAGATTTGTTGGTCGCTTTTTTGCATGCAGCCGTGGGTGGCACAACAGCTTGATAGTTTGCAGAGGTTCATGCAAATCAGAGTCTGCTTCAGTCTGAGTGGGATCATTTTTCACCTTAGTTTACAGTCTTCTCATTCTCTGTAGGCCAGTGACAACAAGGTGCTTTTAAAGTCAGGCCCACAGCTGATGGGCTTTATAAGTAAACCAAAACAAAATGCAGTTTTGCATCTTCTCCGTGTACATCTGGAGTTTGTATTCTTCTACAAACAAAAAATAAAGACCAAATGATTTGCTTGAATAATGAATTTTATTTTTGAGATGAGAAGACATGCAGATTACTTTAAAATAGTGAAAACATCTAATGCTTCAATATGAACCTGTAGAATTAAGAAAACAGGACACGTGAATCATAAAAATGAGCACAATGTTATATTATCCAGGCAAAAATGTGATGATACTTTACCTGTCTGTGTTTCGTTTGTTGTAGCCATTGTCCTTTGTTTGGCTTGCGTTGACAATTGATGAAGTATGAAAAGTGTTCCTGTCCTTCTGACGGCCATAACGGAAGCTGGAAAGTAATGTAATTCTCGTGAAATTAAAATTCTCTCTTCTCTTATGCACAACACAAATAAATTAGGACAACAAGACACCACAAATTAACAAGAAACAAGAAAAACATTTTTTTTTTAATTCTATGAAAATAAAAAATCTAATCTAAATTTCCATAGCTCACTTTGTACAAAAGTAACATCAAACAAGGGTACTTTTTCAAATCACTGTAATCAGTAGAAGAATAAATGATTGGAATGATGAATAATGATGAACACATGATTTATTGCTAATTCAAAGCTTAGCAACAAAACATTCAAAGCCAGCATGTCTGGCTCCAATTTGTTTTAGCATCTAAAAAAATTATAAACCACAACCAAAAGTATTAAAAAAAAAAAAAAAACACTTACTTGTTATTATAATGTGTAGTGAAGTGTGACGGATCCAATGGTCCCTTAGAGAAAATTTCATTTGGCATATTTAAGCAAAATCCTGAGGGCTCCTAAAGGAGAAAGGAATAAAAGTCAAGATAAAAAGTGTAATCAAAAAGAGATGATCTATTAATTGGAAAAAAAAAAAAAAAAAAGTAAAAGTCTGACCCTGTTTCCAGTAGCCTTCACAAGTGGTACACAACTTTTCAATTCCAGTGATGGCAGATGAAGGCGCTAGAGTATTATAAAACAGTACATGTCAAAAATTTGTACAATAACAGCAGTTGAAAAGGAATGCAGGTTGGAGAAGATAGGGACTAACTGGATCGACTAAGAGGGCGTTGGCACCACGTGTATACCCTGTTTCTCTGCAGGAACAGCTGCATATACCTGGCAAGCGTTCATTTCCCTGAAAAAAATGTTAATGTTTCATATCAAAATATATTTGTGTTTGTTTATTAATTATAAAGAGAGTTGAGCAGTGAATGTGGCTCAACCTGCTTAAAAGTCGGAGACAGATAGTCGTTCGTCATCACTGTGTTTCTGGTCAGACGAGGATCCACCTGGACAAATCAGCCACAGTTTGAAAGGGAAACACTTCACAAATAGACAAAGTCACATTCAGAATTAAAGGAGGACCAACGTAATCATTTTGAGGAATGATCGAATACCGTTTTCAAACTGTATTTTTTTGTGATGTTGCTCATAGTAAGCCACATATAAATCATGCCAAACAACTTTTTTCTTTAACTGTTTTCCCCCAAAATATTGCAGCTAGAGGAAAATATTGTAGCTCAGGCATGTATAGATTATTTTAACGTCAGTCTACTCTCTAAGTTTTGAAAGCACCAGAAGGAGAACAGACAGGAGTGACAGCAGGTGACATTAGACTTCAGGTGAGGAAAAAACATGAAAGCACCTGCTTGTGAACCAATGAATAGAAGTTAAGAAATTTCCCCATTTTGGGACAATGAAGGATTTCTCTATATTATAAGATACATATAAATTTAATTATCTTTTTTTTTTCAAAGCGTAACAAACAATTTTTGCGTTATATTCATAATCTGAAATGTATTTTGGGGAGATTTTATGAACAGACCTACAAAAAGTAGTTTAAACAGTGAAAAAGAAATAAAAGTTACATATTATTTGCTAAATGCTTTACAAATAGAAATATGAAAACTGTGGCATGTATATGAATTCAGCCACCTTCACTTTAAAACATCAAATTAACTTAGTTGACATAGTCCACATGGGTGTAATTTATTCTCTATTGTAGGCCTCAGAGGCATGTTAGAGACTCTAAGAGAATGTATCTGCAGCAAAAGGTGATTCCACAAAGTATTGATCCAGAGGCTTGAAATGAGTGCCATACATTTCACTTTTTCATTTGTAAACGGATGCATCATGCAAGATCTCTTTTCTTATACCTCAAAGCTATGGATGATTTGCTACCTCAAAACATAGCTTTTTAAATCATAGATTTAAATAGCTTTTAAATCATCATAGCTTTGATTACTTAAAAATCATCAAAGCTATGGATAATTTAACACATAAAATCCCAATTAAATAGTTTGAGAACATGAATACTTTCACCATGTCAATATGATTGCTTACTATTAAGTAATACTCACAGTGGCGTATTTTTTGTCCCGAAAGGTGATGAACTGTAGGTCTTCTCCTTCAGTGCATCCAGTCTCCAATTTTGGACCCATATTCATGTGGCGAGAAACTATAGCAAGGATATCTGTTAGTGTCTGTATCATGTCTCATCTTATCATCTGTTTGCAGCCACAGCCTAAGTTTTTACCTGGCGGTAAGCGACGGGGCACAAACACTCTTTGGTACTCTGTCTGAAGAAAGGCAGAAGATAGTCAGCGCATGCTTGTTTCAAGTCTGTTGAATTGTAAGGATAATGTAAAGGAAAACCTCTAGTACCTTATCCTCAACAGGCTCTGTGTGGCAAACAGCGCTCACTTGATGGAAGCCGCTGGTCATGGGTTTGTTAAGGAGGTTTGGCAAAGCTGCGGAGCCATCAGAGTAGGTGGGACGCTGGTAGTACCGCATATTTTGAGTTAAGAAATTGTCGGCTAACCACACTCTGGAGACAGAAAAAAAAAAATTACAACTGCGTCTCAAGAAACACATCAGAAGTAATGGCCGTTTAAAAAAGCATTTTGGGAAACTTAGAAAGAAACAACAAATTCTCTGGATTTTTTCTAATGATCTAGCATACCATGGTGTCATGGCCCAGCACTTCAGTACATTGTCTCACAAGCAGAGGGTAGAAAAATATTAGTTTCTGTAAGACTGAGAAGAGCTAAAACACTAGCGATGAATTTGTCTGACATTCAAAGCACAGTGCTCAGCGCTTAAAAAAATATCCATAGACATCTACATCAGAATTGGTATTTGACTTTACCAAACACAATCATAAACATCACAGTGTGCAAACAGCCATGCTATGAATAAATACACAATGAAACAATATAATATATTTTTAAATAAAAATTGATTTGAATTGGTATTGAGTTTTCTATTTTGGATAAGTCTGTCAAAGAAAAAGTCAGAGCAGAACTATTGTGTCACTTGGTCAGAGCAAGAGTGAGAAATAGCTTGCTTTCACCCATGCCTGACTCACATCTCTGCCTGAGTGTTTCCCAGTGGACAGTGATGACACTGGACAGTGAAAGCTGACGCTGTGGCGGACAGTTCTTACCTGCACTGACACTTACCCAAAGTGAGGGTTGTCAACAAGGTCCAAACTGGGCTGGTAAGATAGAACGGGTCTTTGGTTCGATACAAAGCCGGAGGCAACGGGGGCTCCAAGGCAGGAATTAAAACACATCCTGCCTGAAACTGCAACCAACGACATGTCTGTCATAATCCAAAAATAAATCTAAAACAGATCGATTTGAGTTTTTTACTCTGACTTTCTCATCGTCAACTGACCTTTAGAGGGTGCGAGACTGGCTTTGTTCAGTAATCCCCACTTTTCAGTTTCTTCAACAGGCGGTATGACAATCCTCGGCTGTCCAAACATCTGCTTATGCACTGCGAAAACATACGATCTTATGTTTTATCTAGTTTCTAGTGCAAATATCTTGGTATACATGAAATACAACAAAACTAACTTAAGAGTAACTTTTCAGCAAGATATGAGTTTGTTTTAAGTAAGCAATTCTTGAATTTTGTAAAAACGTACTAGATTTTTTCACTTGAACAAGACATTTTTATGAGAGAAATAATCTCAGTGTAAATAGTAATTTTTGTCAATATTCAAGGGTTACTGACTTAGAACAAGCTCCTACATCTTGCTGAAAGGTTACTTTTAAGTTAGTTTTGTCGTATTTTAAGCAAACTAAGATATTTGCACTAGAAGTTAGACAAAAACTATTTGGTAAGATTTTGTGTGTTTTTGCAGTGTGCTGTAATTGAAACCTTCGGCATTAACAGTGATGGTTGGAAAAAATCCTTCAGGCATGTTGACACTGCAGCGATCTGAAATAAATGTAGCAAAAAGTGCATTTTTTAGACTTCACAATCAACTGGAAAAAAAGCAGCTTGTAGGAAAGAACAGAAAACTCCTATTTACAAAGACAGCTTAAGTCAATAAAAGGGTAGTAATAGCAATCTCACCTTATTTCCTCTGAATATAATGAGTTAAAAGTAAAATAGAGATGAGTGTAAAAAATGTATGACCCACGACACACCTGTGTCCAAACACTATGTTGTTTGTTCGTCTCTCTGTCCTGAGCCGGTTTGTAGGTAAACACATTTCTGTTGCTAGGAGATTCAACACAGGGGCAGAACATTACAACTGAAGCACATAGAAATTATTTCAGGTGTGAGCGTAATGTTATTCCACAAAGAGGCATTGTTAAGAGTCTCTGTCTTCCTTCCTGCAATTTGTTCAGTTCAGCTCCTTTTCTGCAATTTGTACTGTAATAATACAAAACACTGCAGACAGCTCGCTGTTACACAGAACCATCAAAGGCTTCTTGGAAGGTTTCAGATAGGAAAATAGGCGCCATTAGAGAGTGAAAAAAGAAGAAGAGGCACATGCAATTATTGAAACCTGCAAATATCAAAGGTGAAATTATGTGGGTGCCTTTTAAAAAGAAGCGAGCAGACAAAATGACTCTTACATTGTACTTTACTTGTAATTTATCACCCGACATAACGCAAAAAAGGGTCTTGTTGATTAAGACTGAAATGACTTCACCTGTTCATTTTCTGGCGAGCATATTTCCAGGTCTGGTTTTTTATGTGAAACAATATTGCAGCAGTTGGATCTTTCTTCATTCTTTTTATTCAACTTACTTTTCAAGGCCAATCAAAGCGACAGATGAATGACATTTATGTCATTCTTCAGCACTTTAACTTTGTCATTTAAGTTATTTCTTTAGCACATAAAGCCACTCATACTCAATAAAAAAAAAACAATGCTGAGGAACTCATTCATGTGGTTAAATCTCATGTGTTTTATTTAGTTCTAAACCATTAACACACACATCAATTTCTCAATACACTGCAAAAACACAAAATCTTAAAAATTTTTAGTCTAGTTTCTAGTGCAAATATCTTTGTATATGTGAAATATGATAAGACCGACTTACAAATAATTTTCTGCAACATGTAGGAGCTTGTTTTAAATAATTTCTTAATATTGATTTTTATTTTATTAAACCTTTATTTAATCAGATAAAAATCCGCTGAGATCAAAATCTTTTTCACAAGAGATTGAAAAAGTCCAAGTTCTACTGGTAGATTATTTCACTTATAACATGAGGAAAATTTCTTATTATAAGTGAAATAATCTGGCAGTGAAACTAGCAATTTTTTTAAAAATCAGTACTAATTAATTATTTACTTAAAACAATCAACCTGCTGAAAAGTTACTTGCAAGTTTCTTCTGTCTCACTTCAAGCGTACTAAGAACCGAATGTCTGTGGAAAATCAGTGCATCTGGCCTTCAAGCACAGGAGAATATTCTTTAAAAGATCTGGTTTAAATTGAGGTTAACACACTTTTGCAGAACTCCATAACCTTCTGTTCAGTTTTATTAATTTCTTTGAATACTGTGTGTTGCAGAAAGGATGAACTAAAACAAGCCAGACAAAGAGCAGCAGGAACCAGAACAGCTTTTGTCCAGAACCGGTCTGGACTGATTCTCCATGCGTCCACTGGATGGCATTGTGATGCCACCATGGCTCTGACTCCAGTCTAAGGTTATATAAAAATGATGGATGGTTTGAAATTTGCATGACATCTTGATAAAAAAAATGTCCATCCAGGACAGGGTGTGATAATTCACTGCTTATAGCAGCAGAAAATGTCTAAATAGCATACACACTTTTAAAAAACATACATTCATGTCAGCTTTGGAAAAAGCAACTTAGAACGATGGTTCTCTAAAATAGACTTTTTTTTTTCACAAATCACACGCAAATCCTATATGCTTGTGCATCTCTTCAAACACAATGTTATTTCAGACACCTTTTCATCAAATTGGGTTCAAAATTGCAGCATCACACTATTTCTACACTTTTCCTTTAATTCTCACCTCTCATTTCTTTTCATGCAGTCTAATTTCCTCGGACTCACACAGCTTTTTTTTTTCCCACCTCTCTGCTGCATCACTTCTTGCTTTCTTTTCCTTCCCTCCATCTGCTGAACGCCAGCAGTGCATGGATAGAGCCCGTCTTTACCAAGCTGTTGCTTGCATTTTCTGTTCCGCAGTCTTTCTTGCTTGACATCCTGTCATGCCAAACTTGGAACTGTTTATTATCTCCTCCAAGAAATAACTACGGGGAAACGCCTGCATCATTGAAACTGACATCTCATTTCCTGCTTCTTTTCTTCTAAATACAATGCGCACGTTATTGGCATCTATAATTATAAATTCAATGGGGGATCCACACAGCAGGGTTAGACCAGATGCCTATTTTCATTCCAGTTCAAGATTACACCAGATGATTTGACTTGTTTGAGCAACTTCAATCTGACAGTCAGAGTGGGGGAATGGATAAAACACCTGCTGTCCTGGATTTGAATGAGGATACAAAGACTCTCAGCTTTCCTTTGATTGTTCATCCTGAGAACGCAGCAGCCGGTGTTTGTTCTTCATCTGCATAATTCACACGTAATGTGACTGCTCCAGTGAAACACTCAGTTGCATGCAAGCTTTTGATCAAAACATTCAAGATAAACAGACTGTGCTTTTGCATGTTGGTGCAGCTTGCACTTGAGGAAAAGGTGCAAAGACAAAAAGGGGGGGATCATGCAGTTGTTCTAAAAATAGACTGAGGTGATGCAAGCAAGGGTCTCCCGTCGTGATGATGCACTCGGCTCGCCCGCGGCCGTCTGTTGAGGTTCAGGCCCTCAGTCCTGTCTGCAGGGGCTCACCTGTTTCTCCTGCTGCTGCTGATAGTCTGCAGCTCTGGGAGGCGGCTCTCCAAGGTTTCCCTGTCAGTTCAATAACCTGCTCCCTTTGTCTGCCATTAAAAAGCATGGAATTAATGTTTAAGGACATAAAGAGCCAGCTCAGGCGCTCAGACCTGTCTTTGTGTTGCTGGGGTCTCGGAGGTGCTCCCTCTGCTTCACTGCTTCACTTCTGCAAGGCTTATCTCCTTGCAGCCTCTTTTCTAACTTCAGTACTTAATGGACAAATCTTCCATGGATGGTTTGGAGCAAATTGCACTGTCATCTTTTTCCATTCTATGTTTCATTCAGCTTTGGTGAATATGTGGAGGGTGACCGAAATGTGGTGTGGAAAATGAAGGCATGAAATAAGACATTTCAAGTGAAAACAATAGCATTTCTAACATCTACAAGGGAGATATTTTGACACACATCAGTGGAACCTGACGTGCACAGAGGACTGAGATGCTCCTGAAGAAAGAAAAAAAAAAAAGAAACCTGCAAAATAATTCACCCCCAATTTCAAAGATAATTTCCCATCACCTCTGAAAAAGGAGGAAAGTTTCCTCCAGACTGCAGGATGAAACTGTGATTCATTTTCTTCCATGCTGACTAATATGTTGCTCGGAGCCAAAGCTGTCCACTACACATTTTTAATTGGTCTTGAAGGCTAAAACAACCTTTGCAAAATCCCATTTCCTTCAGCAAATGATGTTAAAACTTTTCACAGCAGTCCCCATTAATTCAAACTGATTTTCCTCCAAACATCACTTTCAGACCCATCAGTAACAGATTTATTTGCAAGAATAAAACTAAATAATTTTGAGGATTTGACGTTGCAGACTAACACAAAGATGTGCATAATTGTGAATCCGAATAAAATAAAATAAAGTCTGTTATGACAAAAAAAACTCTGTAAATCTTCAAAAGGGATACATATTTTCCAAGGTGTTGTGTACAGATATGTGTTACACTTCCAGTACCATGATGAAAAGATTTTTGATTGGAAGGGTTCAAGGTGGAGGGTTTCCTTTGGAATGTATTGAATCAAATGGCACTTTTCTGACCTCTCTCACTAATAAAGCTGTTCTTTTATGTTCAAAATCTTAGTTTTCAGCTCAAAAGAGATTATGGTGATTTTTAAAATAGGAGTCCATTAAAGTCAGCTCTTTGCAACTAAAAGTAACTGAGCAAAAATTATTTTTTTGTTTTTTTTTTTCCCTTCAGTTTACTTTGACTAACTTTTATGGAACCATTTAGCTAATCATACAAGGGAACCTTTTAGAAAAGCAAATTGTGTCAATGTGCAGTGAAATTAGCAGACAGATCATTTTGTGTGATCCAGATGAGAGCCAGAAATTTAACATCTTAGATTTTCAGTATCAGGGTTTCAAAACATATTCATAACTGTGAAAAAAAAAAATAGATTCATAGTTTATTTTTCAAAATAAAAATTTTAAAATGTGACCTCCTTAAATAAAATACACTGGAAAAGAGAACTCCAGTGAGTGAATCTGTTGATAAAACATCTGTTAGTTATACACAAACCTGATCTTTATGAAAATAAAAAGGCCATTGTTTGGGTGTCATCTATAGTGTTCCTGTTTCCACAAACACAAAAACAAAAAAAGACACAAAGAAACTGGTCAGATGATTCAGATGCTTTCAACAGGACAGCCCTAAACATGCAGCCAGAGCTACAATGGACTGGCTTCAATCAAGGCATATTCATGTATTAGCATGGCCAAGTCAAAGTCCAGGTATAAATCCAGTTGAGAATCTGTGGTAAGACTAGAAAATTTCAGTAGATGCTCCCCATTCAATCTGGTTGAGCTCAAACTGCTTAAAAAAATATATATACATTTCTGTCTTTAGTTATGCAAAATGGTTTTAAATTACTGAGTTCCCCATCAGGATGTTTTCCCACCAACTACATTGACCACATTTCCATAAATGTCGTGTAAAAATAACATCTTGCTGTCCCAAATTCACGTTTACATTGAAATGAACCTTTTTTCATATGGACCAGATTCCTCCTACACTCCAAAAATATCTTCCTCCCAATTCACGGCACAATTAAATCAAGATACCAAGTTCTGTAAAATACATTGACACCTTTTCCAGTGTTGCCTACTGGTTTGCTATACAAGAAACAAACACTTTCATTTCTTTTTTCTTTATCAAAATCGCCGCTGAATTATCTACTATGTATTGGTTTTGCCCTCATTAAGAAAATTAAAACACAATCATGCTAAATTTAATATTTCTTATCTATATCAGCAAGAATCCTCTGCCTTCAAAAATGTTTCAAGAATTTTTCTTATGAACATCAAGTTTTTGAACTGCGATAACCTTGCAGCTGAAATCATAGCAATGTGGTTTCTAGAAAGCATTGAATGAGTGTGCTGCATAGAAATACACAAATGATAATCATGAAATTTTGAAAAATCATGTTTGAATTTGGATCCACTTCATAATTAAGAACTACGTTCTATTAATAAAATGCCAAGTTCATACACAGAGGTTTGTGGTTGTAATGTAGCAAAACATTTGCAAGGTGCTGTAGGCTTTGAAGCAATAAAATATGTACAACAGCAAATTTACTTTAATTGTCTAAGACTCTAATAGTAAGTTCTCTATTGGCCTTTAATATTTATTCAAATTCATTTTGTAGCTGTTGGGATGCATCAGCCTGATGCAAATGCTTGAAATTAAGGTGATTAAATGTTTAATGAACAATCAAAACTATTGCAGATTAAACGATCAGATAATCAGCTGCTTTCAGGTGCAGAATAAGGATAATTACTGGTTACAGAACACGATGTGAAGCAGGTATAATGTTATCGCCATGCAGATTAGTCCTGGTGACAGTATACCGAAGTAAAGGACGACGAGACAGACCAATTAGGCTTTGAACACAAGTGTAGCAAAAATGATTCTTTAATATGGAACAACATCAGAGCTCAGCTCCAAGGCTCCGTCCACCCAGCACACTGTGTAACACTGATGAGTGGAGGAGAGCGAGAAAACAAAAAACAAAACCCAGTAAGATCACAGTCCGCTCGGCCCAAAAAAACAGGAGAGGCTGAAAAAAATAAACATGGAACGCAAAACCATAGTGCTACTGAGCTCTGCCCTGAGACGCCCTCCCTCCCGTTGCTGGGTGCGACCGCAGAGACGCGGCTCTCCGCTGCCTCCCAGGGCTCTCCCGACCCCTTCCCACTGTCTCACCCTTCTATTCCAAACCAGGGCCGACCAGAGAGGAGGTGGGTTGGAAGGAGCAGATATGTGGAGGTTCTGCGGCCCTTAGAGGGACGTGACCAAGGCGTCTCGGTTATTATCATGGCTCCAGTGAGAGACGTCTGTAGTTCGGTCCTTCTCTTTAGCTCCCAGTGAGATCCAATCATCTTTAGTAGCTGTTCGGTTCAGGTTCAAATGGAATGTTTGAAGTTTTCGTTTAAGGAGAATAAGAAGAGAACAGGAGAGGGAGGGCGTCAGCTGAGGCCACCCAGTAAGAACCCTTTACTATACCAGTACGGGGACATCAACAGAAGTACTACACAGATATGTACAGAGCAACCAAGCAGCACACTGGAATACCAAGTAATAAAAGTGGTGCAGGAAAAGGGAGGGTTTCCACAAATGTACACATCCCAGTATCTTTAACATGTGTGGTTGGTCCGATCTTTAAGGCGTTTTTTTTTTTTTCCTCTCGCTCTTGCTAGAAACAGGCAGCAGTGAAGCTGCCACAACATAAACTCTCGCATCTGTGCTTGACTTTAATATGGCTGCTCTGTGTTGCTGCATGCTGAGCTGATACCGTTCCCTCTCCTCTGAGTTTGTAGTGATGAGGCTTGACTTGGGATAAGGAACATGGATCGCCTCTCTTTTTTTGTTTATTCTCTGGTCCACAGAGCTCTATAGAAAAAGTAACGTGGAGGGTGACAAATGGGAGATCCTAATGGACAAAGAATCCAGGATAGATGATGGGGGATGGAATGGATTACCAGGAAATTAGACTCTGGTGGTGTGCGCATTATCATCTGAATGGGATAGTAAATGAACAATCGAGCAGAGGAAGTGGAAATCTATACTTAGTGGAGGATTAAAACTAAGCGGTGTAATGAAGAAACAGAGTGGATGTGAGGAGAAAAAAGAGAAAGGAGGAGGGCATCAGCTAGCCTCAGCAAACACAATCATCCTGCATCTTAGCGAGCAATCTGCGTAAGAGAAAAAGAGGGAGGAGGGAGGCACTGCACAAAGAGCACTAAGCACTACGATGGACGGACACACACCTAAAAACACGCACAACTGCACAGGGTTCCAGTCTGCGTTCCACTGCACTCTCCTGGCTGCCAGAACCTTGCTGTGTCTTGTCAAAAAAATAAACAACAAAAACAAAAAAAAAAAAAAAAAGCAAAGCAAAACAAATGGACAAAAAACAGATCCCACTGGCTACAATAAAAAAAGAAAGCAGAAACTTAGAATATAAAAAAGAGCCAGTGGCATCAGGTCTTACAGAAAGCAATTTTTTTTTTCTCAATAACTGGCTTTTGAACAGCTCTACGCTTTTTCTTTTAGTCTACCAAGTATATACTATTAACCTTACCAGGCAGCTAAAATCTATACAGTACTGTCATGGTTTGTATATTTGTAGATATTTGTACACTATACAAAGTTGGCAAAAAAAAAAAAAATACATAAATAAATACATGGAATCAGATTGTACACATCACAATTGTGTGTTTAAAGTTAGAGCACTCTTTGTTGAAGAGGTGGGCCAAGGCAAGTGGAGAAAGGAGATAAAAACCCAACCAAAAAGCAGGAGTGTTACCCTTGACATCCCTCAATGCAAAAATAAAACCCCTCAGTTTAGATTCAGTAGGTCAGTTAAGAGTATTGCTTATTACCTCCCTGATTTAAAAATCTCTGTATAAATGGCAGGATTTAGACGCCGCTTGACCTGCATCTCATTCACAATCAGCAACAGATCGAGTTTGGAGGGGAAAGTAGCTGGGCTTTATTTTTGGTTAGCGTGTGGAGCTTCAGTGTCCTTGTGGGACTCCCTCAGGGGGATGGTGTTACAGATGAAGGTAGAACTGTATCCACTGTCTTTCCTGGAGACAGCTGCCGGCAGTATCTGCTAAACCATGTCAGGTCAGAGACGCTCCTGAAAGAAACCTGAAACTGATCAGCTCCTCCGCTGCACTGTGCGGATGCTGGGCCTGAAACATGAGGGGGCGCAGCATATGAAAAACCAGACGAAGTAGGATTTATCCTGTTTTTACCAATGTTTTACAAAGTCATAGCATGCTTTGCACATAAATAAAAGTGCATTTTAATTCCTCATTTATTTCAAAGAGGATAAATTGCAGCGATGCACTGAGAAATCATCTAGCGACCAGAATTCAAATTTTACACTTACCCAGCTCTTAATCCAAACATTTTTAGGCTCGGAAAACACAAGTGCCAACATGTTGCACTGACAAAAACTCTCTTTGGTTTGGAAGTTGTTACTGAGCAAAGTTAGCTGTTTTCAGTACGGATGAGGCATTTAAAAATGAAGTCACAGGAGGCACCAATGTTTTAAAAGCAAGGCTGAATGCATTGCAGCAAAATAGCTCTGTTTCAGTTCAGTTCTGTCTATTGGGGAACATGCTGTACTGGTAGTTTTCACAGCTTTTGCTCAGTCTTCAGGGAGCACACATGATAACCGTTCATAGTTTGCAAAGCTAAGTGAGCTAATCTTACTAATTCTGCTCAGCTCAAAGTGCAGATATTTTAAGATGTTTTGACACACTTCCGAAATCTTGTTAAACTGCAGATATATGCGACACCGACTGCTCTCTCTCACACACAGTGTGACATCACCTTATCTTCTAACTAATTAATGATCAATCGGCACAGAAAAGCTCCTTCAGCATTCTATTAAGTTACAACTAATACATGATTTAACATCTAACCGCATGTTGCTGACGAGTCTTGGAGAAAACAAAGGAATATCTTGTGATATGGCACAGCTAGAACCTGTTTTGAAGAGGTGAAATGGTGCAAGAATTGTTGTTTGAGTTTTTTTTACATCACAATATGGCAGTTTATAGTTCGGCTGTCTCTCTAATCCCGGACTGTCCTTGCTGGCGTTTGAGAGCTCTTGCAAATAGTTCACAGAGCAAATGACAAGCCGGTTATTTGGCAAGTTCACATGAGCCCACTTGGGAATTAAAACATGCATGCAAATTACCCTTGTTGCCGTAGGATGATGGAAGCCATGCCCATCCTTATGTATGGCTCCCCACACATCAATAATGACTCCTAATTCAATGAGCAAGGCATCATGGGTGTCAGAACAGGGTCAATCCCATCTAACACAATGGTATTTCAGTAAATCCCAGAGCCTGGAAGCTGACGGGGGGATGTGATGCCAAGCGACTGGCTTGGAGTGACTCAACATGGAGGTGTGTGTTGTTCTCACACACCGCAAAGCATGTTGTAAGAATGCAATGATGCTTCATGGCTACAATTTGTGTCGCTTTGAGTTACCTGGGTGTATTCGGGGACTTATGGCAGTGTTGCTACAAAGAACCTGGGATGTGTCGGGTACCACTCCTTCCCCGCCGCTTGTCTTGCCTTGACCTCACGACGCCCCCAACAAAAAATACAGCAGACATCAAAAGCCCTTATTCAAGAAGGGCAGGTATAATCAGCTTCATCGTCATCATCATCATCACCATTGTTATTCATGTGTATTGTCGTTTTCTTCATCGCCTTGAGTGACAAACGAAAACTCGGAGTACAATAAATGTTAATTTTCACCAACAATATTTACATAAAATTTGTTAAAAAACAAAACAAAAAAAATATTCTTCACAATGCTCTGTAAAGAAATAAAAACACAAGAACACCAAGCACACACATACATACACACAAACCAACAGTCAAATGTGAACAGAAAGGAAATTATTACTCGTTATTGTTTTTCATATTCGTGTAGTTACTATTCATACAACCCTGAATGGAAGGAGTCACACTGGATCTCACCAGATGCTTAAAACAATTGAAAGGGTGAGTTGGAGGGAGAGGAGAGGTCTGTCGGTGCAGGGCAGGATGAACGCACAGACAAACAGCGAAGGTGAGCCAGGTGACTCCTGAACTTACTCAGGCGTCACAACATGATTCAGCAGAATAAAGCACAGGCAGCGAAGATGTTCCTCCAGGATGGGATTACCACAGCCTCACTTTAATCCACACACACAGACATTAAGGTCTCCAAGAGAAAGAACACCCCTAATTTAATTTAGCGAAGACTACAGCATAGCAGGCACCTTTCCAATAGAGTGAGTCACTGATGCTTAACTTAAGAAATCCATCAAGGAAAATTACGATGGAATATTAAGGGAAGGAGGAATGAGACAAGGACAAACTATCATAAATTTCAAGGGAGCATAAGGAACAGGTAGGACCATTTCAGTTGTGAGAGGTTTAAACTAAATATAAAATTGTAGTAAATGTAAATTAATTTTTAAAAATGCATGGAAATGTACAAAATAAGATGTCAAGATATTAAACTCTAGGGGTAAGTTTTATACTCTAGTGCACAAAATCTAGTCTTAAAAGAATAACTAAAATTCAACTCAGCCAACATGGATTTATTTAATTTGAAGAAAGACATAAACGTGTCTGTTAGGATCATCTTTGGGGAACTATGATTGTCTGTGCCAAATTTCAGATACAGAGCAAGATTTTTCTGCAACAAACACTCCAGGTTGACTTGCCATGAAACAAAAGATTAATGTGAGGCAAAGTGCCTCAGGCCCACTGGCAGATTTGTGATGGAGGGGGCCTGTTTGTCTTCAAAAACCAACTTGGAACTGCTTGAAATACCAGAACATCTAAAAGTCAGGTTTGGTGGGTTCTGCCAGAAATCTGAAAATGGGTTCTAATTTGGGCTTATGATAGAATAATGATTTAAAATACAATAATCATTTCTACCATTGTCATTCCAATCCCCGAGCCTAAATAGAGAACCAAATCTAGAGAGATTGTGTAGGTTAAAAGAGAGAACATAAAACAATTAGATTTTAAAAAGAGAGCTTGTTTTTTACACTTAGCAAATGTTCTGAAATTAAATGTTAGATTTTTCTATATTTTTCAACCAGAAAAATAAAAATGCGTCTATTTTAAAGCTTTTACACATCGTGACTGCAAGTGACAATACAGGTCTGGGGATGGTTTTAGATACAGAAAGTCTATTTATTACAGAAAAAGGACATAAACTTACATTCTTATGCAGAATGTGGGCAGAATTAATTTTTTTTTACTCAGGCCCACACCAGCACCTGTTCATTGGGTTCTGCCAGGAATTGAATATAATGATGAGAGACAGCACTGAGGCTGAACAAACACCCCAATTGGATCCCGTGTCTGGGGGGGAAAAAGTCTTGACTGGGAACATCTGTAATCCTGTCTTAGTATATTCATGAGCCCTGGCTTGCTGAAGGTCACTCCTGACATTGTTGGTGCCAAGAAAGCGCAACACATTTAGAGGTGTGAGAGAGGTGGCAGTGCAATTAAAAAGTGGTATTTGGGAGCTAATGTCTCCATATGTTTAGATTTAAACTTTCTATCCATTTTAGTCTTTTGGTTGTTGAGCTGATAGCAGAAAACATAAAGATAAATTAGGGGATTCTTATTATTTTACAGATAGAAGCTTTCTTTAGGATTTACACTCTGTTGTCAAACGAAATATACCGTGAGGGAACCGACATTATGGCAAACGCACAGCATTTTCCCCCACAATTTTCCAGACCCAAACATTTAATAGTCACAACCGAGAGCATCGATGCTTCTTCTTTTTAAACCACTAAAGGAAACTTAGCTGTAACTTGTTTTGCACAAATAATCCTTATAAATATCCATGTCTGAGATCACTGCTATGCTTCCTAAAAAATAAGGAACAGTTTATTTATATGCTATGATGATACCATGAATCATAAATGCGAAGGATCAGTTTGTGGTCAAAAGAAAAGTTATGAAATTTCCAGATTAGTTATTTATGCAAACTGCCAACACTGACCAATATGACAGAGTGGAATATTTATCATTCAGTTGTTGTTATTCAGGAGGTCATCTGGATTAAAAAGCAGAGCTTAGACTTCTAAAAGTCCAAAAGTCTTCTCAGCAGTCTATTTTCAAGGATGAGTGACTTCACAATCTGCCTCGTGTAATAAAAATAACAGCGTATCTCCAAGCTCACAGGGTGACTGAGTACTACTTTATAAAGCCTGGTAGCTCATGCTTCTGAGCAATATGTAACTCAGTTAAAGGGAAATAGCTGAGAAACTGTGTTGACTTAATAGGTCCAGGAAGTGTTTTCACACCTTCAGGAGTGATTACACTGAATAGTTTCTGTCTTTACCTAACAAACCAGGTGGAGCAGCGGTTTGCACTGACAGATAACTGGAAAAAGGGACTGCTGGTCACCTGGGGGCCTTTCTGTATGATGTCCACAAACATCCATTGTTAGGCATTGGCTGTCCTTGTGTTAGCCTTGTGATGGACTTGGCACCTGTACTCACTCCCTTGCCTAATTCTAGCTGGGAAAAGCTCCAATATTAGCAAAGATAAAGCTGACCAAGCTAATGTATGGCTGACAAGACTTTTACTTGCATGCATGTTAGTTATAAAAGCGCTCCATGTCTCTTTTTTCTTAGCCAGAGTTATTTTTGCAAAAGTGAGCCCCCTCTTCTCCCCCCCCAGGTCCAAGAAAGCAGATATTGCTCCTTTCTGACCACCTAATGGGAGTGTAATGTGCTGTGACACTGCAGGCACTGGCTGTCAAAACAGTGAGCCCTGTTCCATGGATGGCCAATTGTTCTGAAGGGCACTGGACTGGATCAGTGCATCACAGCAGCCAGCACTGAGGCTCACATGAAAGACAGTGCCCAGAACATACTCGGCACACCGCATGCTGTCCAGAAAAGCTTACCGACACTCACGAGGAGGAGTTATACGGTGCTGGCCAGTTTACAACTGCACAGTTGTATGCTGACACCATCTTTAGCGTGAATCAAAAGAGATAAAAAGGCAGTGTTTGCAGAAGCTGTGCTATGTATGGACTTGCTTATTAAGCAGTCTTTATACAGTGGGTTTCAAATTAAGTGATTCAGGTCAGCATCGGCGGATAAAAGTCAGAAGAATCTCAGTGTAGAGAATCAAGAAGAGATTTGAGAAGGAATTAAGCTAACAACTAGTTTGACTGGTGCATAACTGTTAGCCCGAGAAATGTGGGGCTACAACTTCTTGAACATTTACACCCACAAAGATCAGACTGCTGTGCTTATGTTTATCATCTCATCTAAATATCTTTCATCCAGTTGCTCATCTCCAAAGCAAACTAATCTAGAGACATTACTACAGACACAGTCAAAAAGAAAAACACAAGTTTCCTGTACATTTGGATGCAATATTAATGCTACTAGCTATCCTTCCACATAGGCAACAAAGAAGATGTGATTCTAAGGGAAGATGAAACTTTATCAATATTCTCAAAGAGCAAAAGCACAATTTTATTGCATTACATATTCCTAGTTTAAGAATAAAGACCAAATTTGTTTTTAATTTTTAAAGTAATGGAAAGAAATAAAAAAAATACACAACCGAACCAACTCTCTCACTATTTGTCTCTTCTCAAGTGTAAACTATCATTAGGATGGCAGCACAGTCAGCAGATACAGGAAATTAGAAGACTCCATAAAAATTGCATTAACTTTAATAGTTGTTCATACTCAAATTCCTGTTCTAATGTGGGTATATTTCAAACTTTATGAGATATACATAATAATAATTATCCATATATGCAGACAGACAACTTCCAGGAAAGAAGGTTTTACAATATTAAAGCAATAGCATCATCTTTCAATATTGTTACATACACATGCTCAAAAAATAGTATTTATGCAGAATTAATTTTGGATTTGTTTACAAACTTAGTATTAGCAATTAAGCCTACATTTAATGGCGTAGGGTTTCCTAATTTTCTGTGTTGATTTGGAGAAAAGTTAATGGAAATTGTCTTATAGCCTGTAAACATGAAAACAAAAGGGGTAACAGCTGTGCTTGTAAATCAGAAGTCCATCCATACGTCCATTTTCTAACACCCTTGTCCCTAGTGGGGTCAGGAGGAGTGCTGGTGTCTATCTCCAGCAAACGTTTTGGGCGAGAGGCGGGGTTCACCCTGGACAGGTCGCAAATCTGAAGTGAAAAATTTAAATATTTTCTGATTTACCATTTTTAACAGCCAAATAACAGCTATAGTTTTTAAAACTTTCAACACAGCAGAATTAAAACTTTCCAAAATATTTTACCTTCTCCATAACTGTTATGAGGTAAAGTTTAAAGCATTTTATTTTTTTGTCCTTAAGAACATAGAAAAAAAAAAAAGTTTTTCTTTTATTTATAATAGATTGTCACTAAATTATTTGATTGTGTTTTGGCTTCTGTATTGTACACTTATGTGTGGTTTACTAAAGTTACCCTTTTTATGATACACTTTGTGACATCTGCGTGAAAATATGATAAATAAATAAAGCTGAATTTACTTACTTACGACCTTAAGAACAAAACTTTGAAACATAATGTATTCTTATATTTTACCCCAATGGAACATTGGTGTACTTCAGTATTTGAAACTTTGACATACATAGGTATTATACAGTAATATACAGTGATATGAGTGTTCTTACTCAAGTAGGTTTTCTTACTTCAATGAGCTTTATATAACTCAATACAAGTCATTTGTGGTACATACTTTTGGTTTAGAAAGTTATTATATTGTACTGGAAATTTAAATATGTAGTTGCATTAGAGTACATTTGGCATTAAATTTTAATTCATTGAAAAGCACAGTATTGATAATTCAGCTAAATATTTTAGCTACTTCCTGAATAAAATGCCAAAGTGCAGAAAGATTGGAGAGTGCTATAGGAAAACCCTGGGATAGAATTAAGCGTAAAACTTTACAAGATTGTATTAAAGGTGACCTGAAAACAACTGGGATAAACGGCAAACTAAGAAAGAGCAGAGGTGTCTATGAGCATCTAATTACTGAGCATCCAATTAAGTTTTATTGTTGCTGCTTTACGACAGCTTTATTTCCACAGGTGTGAAGCTAAGCTGAATGTTTCTGACAAACTGGGCAACTATTACTGCATTAGATAACATCTAATCCAGTCCTGCAATATCTTGATAAGTCAATCATCTAATATCGCACACGCTGTCCGTCATTTATAATTCCAATGAAGTGCAACTAAAATTCAGAACATGGTTAAGAACTACCTTTTCCTGTCAGTATATATGCTTATATATATATACACATATATATATATATATAAAATGTTCTTTTTTGGACTCATTCAGAATAACAATGTG
The DNA here is from genome assembly GCA_903067095.1 of Girardinus metallicus. NCBI lineage: Eukaryota > Metazoa > Chordata > Actinopteri > Cyprinodontiformes > Poeciliidae > Girardinus > Girardinus metallicus. The sequence continues at coordinate 38,981 of CAEGAE010002652.1, forward strand.
CAGGCTGTGGCTTTGAGCTCTGACAAGCTTGATGTTAATCGACACATTGTGTAATAGCACTGTTGTGCTGGCCAGTCTCCATGAGACAAGCAAACGTGCCTTGAATCTCCATCCCAGCCTGACATTTCAAACATCAGTGGACTCCCACCCGGAGTCCTGCAGTTTCCTTCCAAATACACACACAAGCACACATAAGTACTCTGAGATTTAGAAAAAAAAAAAAAACACAAAAAAGACCAAGAAGAGGATGAGAGCCCTGCATCCTCTGTGTCCTCCGCTTCAACTCCAAACCCTGAAAACACCGAGCAAATGTCACCTCTCCCCCCGACTGCAGCCAACCCTTCCAGATTCTCCTCCCTTGATTTTCACCACAGCTATTCATCACCATCATCATCAAAAACTATAATCATCATTATTTTTATTACATTTTCAAAAAAGTGCAAAATGAACTTCCCCGTGCCCTCGTTCAGAAGGCAGGGCAGTAGAGGATGGGGAAACAATGGCAGTAAGAAGAGCAAGAAGAGCGCGAGAGAAGAAAGAGAAAAGAGAAGATTTCTGTAAAGTTCAAAGTGTGTTGCTCCTGTAAATGCACACTCAACTGGCAGAAGGCATACATTAACACAGCAGTCTAACTACACAGTCCAACCTGCTGGAGGTGGACACCCACCAGCATGACAGAAGAGCACAGGCCGAAGAGAAGTGTGTGCACACAGCTGAATCCATGTGCACAAACTTTGCTTTCAGCCTCGATTTTCCTGTTAACATTGGAAGATTTCAATTAGTTTCCTCGGTTGGTGATGCATGAAAAGTGACATCCTGGAATTTCATCTTCTTTTTTCTCTCTCCATGTCTTTTTTTTTTTTTCTTTCTGGAAAAATCGGGACGAATCCATGTCGCAAGTTTGTGTCCCCTCTTTTTCCAGCTTTGGAAAGTTTAGTTGCTTTTTTTTTTTTAAATCTCTATTTTTGTTGGAGCTACAGCACAGCACCCACAGCACACAGACGACAAGGAAGGCTCCAGAAAGAGGGTTGTTGTGAGAGGAGTGGTGGGGCAAAGTAAGTCACTAATATTGTGCCAGAAGGAAGAGAAGAGGAAAAAAGACTACAGAGAGGAGAATAGAAGGAAGAGAAGGGACAACAGTGTGAACAAATCCATCCTGAGTTCAGCTTGTTTCATCACAAACCTAGTATCGATCACTTTCAAAGACTTCAGCTGAACATTAAACCATTCTTGAGTAAAGGAGAAAAGGTTTGCTATGAGAGAAAAATGTAATACACTTGAGACAAATAACGAGAACAGTAGGGTCAATGAAAAGACTAATGAAAAGGGGAAACAGGTGACAGAATATGGCTAAGATATAGTTAACTAGTGTTCATAGGTGAAACCCTGCCAGTCTACATAGCTAAATTATATCTTCATAAGATGGGTACAGGTGCATCCTAACGTCATAGAAAAGTTAATTAATAGAATTAATAATTAATAGAGATTCACTACAAACATCATATATTTGGAGCATTTATGTCTCCTTATTTTGATCATTACCGATTACAACTAATGAAAACCCAAATTTCTGTTTCTCAAATAAATTGAATATAGCAGCAGATACTGACATTCTGTACAAAGGTGGCAAACCACAAGAGTGTGCTGCTAATAAAAAGTTGAGTGGAAGGAAAAAGGGTGGCAGAACATCTGGCACAGGCAACAGGGATGACTGAAGCCTTGAGAGGACTTTAACTCATTTATGATTTTTGGTGAGAATCAGAAGGGACTGACTGTGGCTGGAGTCAGAGCTTTAAGAGTTACTGCACACAGTCATTTCCAGTATATATTCTGCAACTGTTACCTTCCGTGTGTTAAGACACTCCTGAATGCAAGACACTGACAAACATGTCTTAAAAAGGACATGTTCAAAGTCTTCTTTTCATTAGAAAAGTAAATTTTATTTTTCATTGGTAAATCAAGGTCCCAGAGTCTGGAGATAAAGGGAAGAGGCACAGATTTAAAGCTGGTTGAGGTTGTTCTATTGTATTTTATAAAGTCCAACGTCAGCAGAGACTCCATGTTTCACTCTGCTGACAAGATTTACAGAAGTGCAGATTTTATTTTTCCAGCAGAATATGGCAAAAGTGCAAACTCTCCTGGTCAGAAGCTCAAACATTGTCGAGGCACCAGAGCCAACAATGATGATGAACTGAAGGCTGGCGCACACATCTGCAGAGCCACAGGCTGGTGGCCCCGGTCAGTTATTGAGTACATACTTTACATTGTATAGTACATGTTGTAGCACCAGAATGCTGTATTACTTTTTTTCATTGGTCTTATGTAATAACCTACTTCTACGAGAAACTGAATTTGGGGTTCATATTAGCTGTACATCACAATCATCAAAATTAACAGACATAAAGACTGGAAATATATAATACTCTAGTTTACTGACTTGGTATTCAGTGAGTTTCACTGTTTGAGCTGAATCACTAAATTAACATTACAATAGTATTGTAATTTATTGACATCCATCTGTATGTTCATACAGTGCCTTCTGTATTATATTGTAAAAGTGAACTATTTATACAACAAGATTAAATGAATTCAAATTATTATGATTCTCTAAGATACCAACTTGTTTAACTGGTCAGGGACTGCAGCGACAATCAGATCATTAAACCTCCATGGGCCGATTGCATAAGGACAGAAAGACAGACATACAGACAGTCAGAAACAGGGGGACTATTGGCAAAGTGGTGACACAGAAAAAAACATACAACAGCACAAGGGGAGAGAAATTCAGAGAGAAGTGGAAGAGGAAATTGAGATTCTAAAAGAAAATAGAGAAGAGTTTAAAGGTTTAAGAGAGCAGATGGCTAATTGTACCCGTGTTTCGCAGCCTGGCAGCAAGTCAGTCTTGTGCATAAGGACGGGAGCGGGAGTAGGGGAGATAGAAGAGGGGTGGGAAGTAGGAGACGGGAAGTGGCCATGGAGGAAGCTGGGTGGTGCGATCAGGCCTTAAGAGCGTGCCACTGGGCGACGTTAGTACGCGGCCGAGCGAGCATGTCCTTCCAATGCTTTACTTCTGCTGGCCCGCTCTTCCACGATAAGTAGATCTGAGAGTGGGGAAAGAAACAATTATGCACAGTTCATGAAAATTTGTAAACTACTGAGGACATTAAAAAAAAAAATCATTGTATGGTCTATCTCTTCCAAGTTGATATGTTTTCACGTGTATCACGATGGTAAATGATGGTATCTGGTATCTGTTATTGCTGAAGAGCAACAATAAGTTGAAAGAAAAGTGAGGTGAAGCAGTAATAGCTGTCCCTGTTCACTCACAGGCTGTGTTACTAAAGCGTTAATGCCATTAAAGAAGCTAGAGGTAGAAATAGTTAGTATTCAAACAAAGGAGAGTTATAACTTTTACTTTAAATTTTCTGTAAGTTTTATGTCCCTTCAAGCTTAATGCCAGCTCATACACATAGGAGGAGACAGCTGGTTGGTGTTGTTCAAATTGCTTAAAAGTGGCATGGTTGTCATGACAAACTCTATTTGTTCAAATTCACAACGGGTGACATTTGCCTAACTCTGAGCAAAATTGAACCATTAACAGCAGTAGAAGGCCCCATCTAGTGACTTAAGGCCATTTTAACATCAACTGGATGTCTGAGCTTCTAAGTGTGGCTTGTCTAAGGAAGAAATAGCTTCAAGATGTGCAAAGTGAAGCTTTGGCATTACGGTCCATGTTGGTGTTTCTCTTAAACTGTCCCTCTACACTATTCAGCAACCGTGCTTGCAGAAATTTGACCCCTCTCGCACAGGTGATCTATGATTTGCAGAAAGTACAACCCAAAGTATTCATCTTTTTATAACCAAGCTTTTATAATAAGCGGAACCGTGTCCATCCAGAGACTTTGACTGAAAAGTCAACTTACTGCAACCAAATCATATTTTTTTTAATTCAAGTAAGCTTTGCTAAATCTAGCAGGCATTTTGAAAGAAAGTGACCCAAATCCCGTTATTAGACCAGGATTTGGCCTAACAACAGGACAATTTGAGCAAACATGCAAAATCTCTTTTATGTTTTGGAGCTACACTAAATAACATTCCCTTCCTATAGAAAAAAAATGAAAATAAGTCATTCTACTTAATTTGATTTTAGTTCGTTTTTATGTTCTTCGCCCACAAGTACTGTTGACTCTACAATTCTACAACACACCGAGTTAACCCATGACACCTATCTAAAAACCTCTCCAGACTCCCCGCAGATGCTTATGTCATAAATTACCTTGCCAATAACATCGTTGCGGCTAAGCCTGTCCTTGTCCATGACGGTGATGATGATGGTAGTCTCCCTCAGCACATGGGCAGGAACATCAAAGGGGAAGGACTCGTTGAAAACTGGATTCAGACAGCGCTTTATCACCGGCGTCTTCTTCTTCTCTACACGCTTGTCCTTGTGCATGAGCCACACCTTTACGTAAGGGTCTGCAGAAAGGACGCAAAAGAGCAGAAGTTTAAGCAAGGGTAACTACGAAAATGCCTATGGATGTTTTTTTTTCTGCTTTCAGGGTCAGCTTTGCAATTACCCTCTTGATTGTTATAGACAGGAAAGGCAGCAGGGAAGCAGAGACCTCGATTGAGCTCAAGGTCAACCTATTCCCTGAGCTAGCAAACATACAAATGAGGAAGTATTTATGGAAATGGGGCTTGGGATTCGTACAGCAAATTCTGGAGCAATTTTATATCTGGTAATAGTAACTGCGGGAAACTAATTTTACCAAATAAAATATTGTACAGAAAGCATGCCACAGCTGGACTGGATACTTTTTTTAAACCAGAAGGGACCAGAGTGCGCTGATGCACATTTAGCTGGGAGGTTCAAGATCCTTGTAGATATACAGGCAGATAGAGGTCAACAGATATGCTTGATGTAATGTCACCTTGCTGCTGTGACAGAGGACAGTAACCAGAGTACAAAAGTATTCGAACGCTTTGACTGTTTCCACATTTTGTCACATTACAACCTTCAGTGCATTTTATTCGAATTTCACGTGACAGACCAACACAAAGCAAGAAATTATTATGAAGATGTAAAGAAAGGAATTATAGACTTTAGACAAATAAAAGTCTGTAAATTTAAAAAGGCAGAAAGAGCTGAAGCTCACTGATCATTCTTCAGTCCTATTGTGCAAACAGTAAAGACAAATGGTGACTTCATCGGTCACATAATGTGAAAACATTGGTGCGCACCGAAAGTACTTTCTTTGATTTGAACAAGTCTGTAGAACCGCTCGATTTATTTTATTAGTACTTAAAGTGAGGAGACCTTCTGCCACTGAAATATGAAAAAAAGTGTAAAGAAATTCTTAGCAAGGTACTCTTCCTTCTGTGTTGACCGGTCAGTAAGTACTATATACTACAAATTCAAATTAAAACCTCAAAACTTTGAACGTCGAGGCAAAGGCACCAAACTGAAAAACACAGATTTAAGACCGGGACAAACACAGCGAAGACTTTACCCGAGGTGCCCCCGATGTCCATGGCTTTAAGGTGGCGTGCTTTGATGATGTTCACAGTGATGGTGTTGGCAGTGGGATTATAGCAGAGAGACACCAGCAGGTCGCCTCGTCTCCCCTGCAAAAATGAACCCACACCACAAAAACAAAACAAAAAAAAAAAACAATGGAGTGTGAATCATCCGGTCTAAGATCAGATTTCATCAGGGGATATGATATGAAACTCCAGATTACTCACTGCCTCGTTGTGCAATGTTACATCACTGCCCTTTCTGCTCTAACTCCATGTGCCAAATACAGATGGTCCAGTGACCGGGCTGGCTTAGTTATGATCATTGCTCACCCAAAAATCACATCAAACATGATGAAAGCTGCGACCAAACCTGTCATACTTGCTTTAACAAATTACGCTGGGATTAAAAGTGAGCATCAGCCGTAGTTCTGTCTAACGACCCTCTTACACTGCCATCACTGCAGGGCTTAAGCTCCTTCCAGAAGGTCTTCAGCTGGCCCAGTTCCACTTTATTCAGGGGGATTGACACCTCTCCGATGGGGTCGTTCCTGCTGAAGCGGTCATAGTCCAACACCTGGAGGTAGAGAGTGCGTTCTCTCACCTTCTCGTAAGGGAAGCCTAAAGCAGACACAGGAAGCAGATAACACTGTGGGCGGAGAGGCACAGCTAAGTGGCAGATTGCGAAAAGCATGTTCCTGACAGTACAGAGGGAACAGTAATGTGCAACATGCTTCCAGGGAAGAATATGACAAAAATGCCAACGTGTGGAGCAAAAGCTGTACTCCTGTCACAAAACTAATCGCATACAAGCTTAAAGGGCTGTGGGTTTGGAAAAGGTTTGAGAATATTCCACCCTATTTTTCCTATTTTGTCGTTTCACACTCAGCCCATCTCAAAAGTCATAAAAAACCTGTTCCTTACGAGAACAAAAAAGCACTTTTGTCTTTGCCGATGACAAGCAGCTTACAAGATGATGATTATTATTACAGCAAGACAGAATATTGGTCTGCTGTTTCTAGGCTGGAGGACTAATCAATAAAAAACTTGCTCTAATTTCACACTTTGGTATTGAGTTTTCACACGACTAACACAAAGCTCCTTTTCAGTGGAGAAACAGGTCTTTTTGAAATCTGCCAAGCTTGCTGCAAATGAGCTTTATCTCTGCATTACTTGATAAAAAAAAAGCAAGGAAACCATTTTCATGGTCTGAAAACTGCAGTGTCTTAACAGGAGGAAAATTAACACAATACTTACATTTCTATTCATAGTGCCTAATAAACCAGCTTCTTTGTTATACATTCAGACTATTTAAAATATGCAGGATTGAGGTTACTGTGACATATTCACACAAAAAGTTCATCACAAACAACTTTTGCTAGAGTTTCTAAAATAACTAAAATTGATTAGCTTTTCTATATAATGTTTTCTATAAACTTGAATTCATTGTCAGTTTTGCTGTTGTTTGACACAGAGATTACAGTAAAGTATTTATGTGTTTCTGCCATTTTTCCCCCAATACACAAACCTGAGAAAAAAAAAAATCAGTATTAACAGCAGAAATTATGCTCATTTCAAAACTCTATGCTCAAACAATCCACTTAATCTACAAAAGCACTTCATTTGTCTTTGTAATTTTAAGGTCTTTGATGGTTTAATCAGGTAGAAAACTGTCACTGAAATAAAATGCTGCAGATGAAATTACCTGAGATAAAAGAGCAGAAAATTGAGGGAAAAAAATCTAATAAAAACTCAATGTAGGGTATAGAATTACCCAAAATTAAGATTAACATATTTTTTACATTTCAACAGTTACTCAGTCTCATCACAAAAGTGTGGTTTGATCCTTCTCATTGTGCTTGTATAATTATAAAAGAAATCTCAAAAATCAAATATTTAACTGCTCACACAGTCAAAATGATTGTTGAGCCTTATTACTTTTAAACAAACTTTCATAGCTATTTAATGAGAAACTATAAGTCTGAAAAAAAAATCTAATAAAAAAAATACTTCTTCTAAAAACCTTAGAACCACATTGCTTATTTCCAATACTTATAAGCAGAATTTCAATCCTTTTGTTGATATTTACTCCAACTATTTCATCATAAAGACAAAAAACACTGTCACTCCAAGCAAGTAAGAGAAAACTTCATTGAAAAACATAAGTTAGACTTTGGATCCACAAAGATTTCTAACTTGATGTATATCCCACAGAGTTCAGCTACATTCATCTTTAAAAAAATGGCAGGAGTTGGGGACTTGTCTAAATCTATTTAGAGGTGGCTGTCCTTACAAAGTGAGTGACCGGGAAAAGAAGAAGAAGCTTGAGAAGCCATCGAGACAGCTACGTCTAATCTGAGGGTTAAAGGTTCCAGTGCTCAGAGAGAAGAAAGTGTGCTTTAAGAAATGTTTTCCATGGTTTCTTACAAATCAAAACTGCATGGCAGAATGTCAAAGAATGTCAAATAATAATAATAATAATAATAAAAAAAACAATGTTCTAAAGAGTGTACAAATCTAGTCTGGAATTCAACTGAAGGCACAAGAGATAATCTGGAAAAAATTGTAAGTTCATGTGATCTGAGTTTATAACCAAACTCAAAAAGACCTCACGTATGATGCAAACCGTCACAAAAAAAGATGGTTCAAAAAAAGCAAAGTTAATGTTAAGGAGTGGCCAAGTCAAAGCCCAGATATCAGTCTAGTCAGGAATTTGTTAGTAAACATGAAAAGAGCTGTTTTACAACCCGACAGAGTTTGAGCTCCAAGAATGGAAAGAAATTATAGCTTGATGGAGACATATTCACATAGCCACAGTACTGATTATAACCAAAGGAGCATCTTCGGTAAGATTTTATTTGAAGGGGTGTGCATAAGACTGACATAATACTCTCATAACCATGACATAATATCTGTTATGAATGTGAAGTAGTCTTCATGAATGGTTATGAATGTTGTCTTGAAGTGTCATTCTGTAAATAATGACACTTTTAATGCAAAGTTGACACTTTTAATGCAAGTTTTAGTACAACTTTGCATTAAAGTGTCATTATTTACCAAAGATACTTCATTACAACAGTCAAAGATTCACAAAGACTACTTTATGTACAAAACAGGTGTTATATCATATTTATGACTGTCTTACGCACACTCCTCCAAATAAAGTGTTACTGCACCTTCTAACTGGAAAAGATTGAAAATTTAGGCATTACCTTTGCCTTATAAGGCATATTCTTATTAAATTGACTTTAAAAAAAATTAATCAGTTTTTACTTATATTTTAAAGATTTATTTTTGTGCAATTGAGACCCTAAAAACATGCAAAATGTGAATTTTATGTAGCACTTCCCCTTTAAGATTTGCATTCAAACCCAGAGAAAATAACAAAATCCAATGGGATTAGATTTACATTTCAGGTCTTTAAAACTTGGAAATATGACAAACCCTCAAAGAGGAAGGTTTCATTCCAGTGGGGGTTGAGGTTCTTCCTCTTGACCTTGGTTTCCAACTTGTGCTTCTTGTCAGGCAGCAGGTAGATTTTGACGAAAGGGTCCGAGGTGCCGGAGAAATCCTTGGCTGGCAGGTCCTGGCCCTTGAGAACTTTGACGGTAAGGGTTGTATTCTGGAAGCTGTAGCCTATGCTGAACTGGATTCGACCAAGTTTTTCACTGACGGGTCCTTCACCGTCATCATCCTCTGAACCTGGGGACAACTGCAAGGCCACAAAAGACAAAGCAATGAACATAAACCGTCACGTGTCCAGTAAGAGCCACACAGGGTACAAGTCAGACCTAGAGGCACTGACTTTCTGCATCACAGAGAACAGCCGTGAGGGGGAACGATTTCGGAGTCACATTTTGATCATGGCATGCTCGAGCAGCTGCTCAGAGATAGAGATTGGTACGATGTTAAGAAGACTCTGAGAGTTTAATTTCCTTACTAATGTTCTTAAGAGGCAGGAGGTGCTCAGATTGAAGATATGGAGCTTTAGACTACCCGCGCTCTCTCACAGCCACTCTGACTGCTTTATCATTGCTCTGCACTAAAAGGCAGATATCCGATAAAAGCCAGAGAGAGAGAGAAAGAGAGAGAGCAAGAGAGAAGCAGAAAGAGGAGGAAAAAAGCTTTCAGTGAGACGTAAAACATGGACTAATGTCAGATTTCTGCACGTGAAACATTCCCTACAGTAACATATTAGTCCCACCGTTGTCTACTTTTTTTTTTTTACTTGCCACATAGAAAAACAATCGGGATAAAAGTTTTCATACATTATGTGGAGATAAGCAACATGCACTACAGTAAACCTTTTTGTAAAAAAACTCAAATGCTGTTTGGCATGCAAAGTGTTGCTCAGAGAATTACCTGAAATAGCACTTTTTGAAGCTTTCATCCAAAACTAAAATGACAAAGGCTCACTTCTGATTCATCAATACGGTTTTCAGAAATAGGGAGAATTTCAACTCTAATTTGTCAAACAGTATGAGTCACCTTGGATGACTTGTCTTGCTTGATTGCCACTGTGGGAACGGCTGGTGTGTTATTTTTTTCTATTATGACTCGCTCATTACCATCCCCTGCCTTATACATTTACAATGACTTTGCAGCACAACTCCTGCTGGTGGCAAGAATTACTTCAGAACAATGTGATTTTATTTACTCATCTTGACAAATATAACTTAGCTGAAGTGCTTTCCATGTCTTAGAACAAATCAAATAAGATCTCATCAGGATTTCCAAAGCTTTGGCTTGCAGATTCCAACTTTCAAAATTCAAAGTTGTCTTTTTTGCCTGCCCTTTTGCTTAAACTACAGCTAATAGGCTATGTACTGTTGAATTTCTCAAATTATATCTGTCTGGAAGTAAATACAAATTAGCAATAAAATTTAAATATTGCGGGCTGCACAGTGGCGCAGTTGGTAGAGCTGTTGCCTTGCAGCAAGAAGGTTCTGGGTTCGATTCCCGGCCCGGGGTCTTTCTGCA
>CAEGAE010002653.1:0-13928 GCA_903067095.1 Girardinus metallicus
GACTGTGGGAGGAAGCCGGAGAACCCGGAGAGAACCCACCATGCACAGGGAGAACATGCAAACTCCGTGCAGAAAGACCCGGGCCGGGAATCGAACCCAGAACCTTCTTGCTGCAAGGCAACAGCTCTACCAACTGCGCCACTATGCAGCCAGATGGCAACATTCAATGAGTAAACCTTTATTTGTAAATTCTGTAGCTAGAACTTAAGCAATTCCTCACATTAATTGATATGAGAAAGACATTGACACACGATCTCTGACGGGCTTTGTGGTTTATTTCACATAAGATGCCATCTCTCTTGATGCAGCTTCACAACATGACTCTGTTTGCCCAAGTTGTCTTTTTGTTCTAACATCCGAATTGTCTAAAAACCATCCAGAGAAACAGAAACAGAGGTCAGTAACACAAAATGTGCAGAAGATGTTGGAAAAGATGGCAGGTCTGGTGAGAATGTTGTATGGACCATTTTACATGTAAGGTTTTAACTTGGCTAAAACCAAGTCCATCTGACTGGTTTTAGCTCATAACTACTAGTTATAAGTAGTTTACTCTTAACTAAAGTTGGGACTTTAACACATTCATTTTGATTAAACGATTTTTTTACATGTTAACAAATTTAGCACAGTTAAACAATTTTATTTTTATTTTTTGCATACAGAAACTTTTGTATTCAATTGTTTTTGGTACCGTTGTAAATCTGGCGCGCCTGCGACATCTGCTAGAAGCGATGGACGACAGAGCTGCTTCTGTCGGCCAAGTGAGGATCAAAACACGATCAGAAAAGACTGTTGTGTTCCAGGTGTGGTAAATCAGTATTTTTAGACCTGCTTCGTTCTTAGGAATGTCGGCATGTGGAACACAGCCGGAAACTTCAGCAGTTTTTTTTTTTCTCAAGGTAAAGCCACAGTTCTTTTTAGCAAGAATAAATGAAAGAGAAATGATATTCAGTAAGCTAAGGAACAGAAGCATAGGGGAACAAGAAGTGACACGTCTGCTTTCAGGTGAACTTGAGCACAACAGAGGAATGACCAAAACAAAAACGGATTTAGAGTTCAAAAACTTTTCAATTCATTACGTTTTCTTTCTGTGTCACATATCTAGTTCTTCTGCTTTTAGTTCAAGGAAGGAATCTAAAACTTCATTGTCTACTGAATTTACAAAAGCCTACAGAGGAACCGTAACTGGATCTGTCTAGACCTGTCAACAATTTCTGAAACTTAAATCTATATTCTGATTGAAATTTCATATATTTTGCAGCAACCACCGTTACTCAGCATGGAAAACATATTTATATGGAAATAAGTAGCATTCTCTAATCAGCCTGACATTTATGTAACTGGGTTGGCTGGCAGAACAGTTTCTACGTTCACATGATGTCACGGCTGTCGGCTGTTCACGCATCAATGTTTCAGCAGTGGTTCTGTTCCAGTTTTGCATGTGAAAAAGTCTAATTTGTTTGGCATCAATCCCACTGTGTGAAGCAAACGGCTGGAATCTGGGGCCTGGGAGGAATCCATGGAAGTGTTTTTATCGTGATGATGGGAGGAAAAGACAAACCTCAACCCACAGGCTGAGTTTAGAACTGGGAATGGAGAATTATGTTCAGGACATGTCAGAGTTTGACTCAGTGTTATATTTTAATTTAAATCATAGATGACTGAATGTTTATTAAATTAAATTAAATTAGAAGGAGCTGGCTCTAGAGCTCTCACAGCATCACAAGTCATAAAACGTTTGCTGTCATTCCAACATGCTGAACCCATAACTCTGTATAAAATGACCGACTACAATTTCCCCAAAACGCTGCCCACATAGCCGCTTGCAAGTAGGCGGGGCTTGACGCTGCAATGAGACTCAGACGTCTCCTCTGATTGGCTGATAGATGATGAGCCTGAAAATACCTTGATGTGGCAGAACTGGATGGATGGATGGATGGATGGATGGATGGATGGATGGATGGATGATCCAGTGAGTGGAGATGCATACAGCCTCCACCATCTTTCTGGTTCTGCATTTTAGGAACATAATGTCTTAATTTGAAACTTTCCCAGCTCTTCCTGCCACACAACTAACACTTTTGTCTTTGTATTCCTTAGCAATGAAAATGAATCATTCTGGCCACAGTTACCCAGTTGCAGTGATTCTCTGTTGGCCTTTATTTCATTTTTGCTTCACATTCATCCAGGAAGAAAAGGAAGATGACAAAACTGACAGATTTATGTTTTTTGTCAACACCAAATTTGCATCTCTCATTACTCCACAGAAAAAGGACATTTATATGGAAATAAATAACATCCAATAATCAGCCTGACACTTATGTAACTGGGTTGGCTGCAGTATCAAATAATACTTATAATTTATCTACATCATCGTCAGTCACTCATTTCTCAGCTGCTGCTCTGCGCCATGTTTGCATAAAGCAGGCCTTATTTGTCTGGAATAATTCCCACAGTGGGAAACAAATAGTGACTTTAATGGAATCTGTGGTCTATAGAAAATATATGGCTGTTTCTTTCTTACAATCAATAACAAAAAAAAGTAGTTGCTGATCCTAAAGAGATCTGCTTTTATGGACAAGTTTCAGTCTGGAAGTTTAGTTTGTGACGTTTTGATTTTAGTTTTGTCTTCACACAACAAATAAAAACACATTTTTTTTCTCCCAGTCTGAAGTTAAATCAGATCAAGCTTCTCTTGCTATAGGTTGGTTAGAATTACCAAAATTATTTCTGTTCACTAAATGCCAGAGGACTTGGAACTTTGTTTTTATATATATTTTTTTGTTTAAAATGTGACTCTGAAGAGAACTGCAGCAGCCTTGCTTTGCACCAAGAAGGTTCTGGTCAGTGTGTTTGTTCCGACTGCAGCTGCTGCTCATGTGATTTGTGTCTCTCTACACTCTGCACAGTAAAACATCACTGCAATAAGTTTGAAATGGATTTCACAGAAGCAAACTTCTACTTAGGATCACAACCTGCAGCTTTACAGCCATAACCCATCAGATTTGTTTTCCAGAGTATTTCCACTTTCAAAAAGAAAAAAATAAATAAATAAATACAAGTAGTTCTTGTGTAACTTCCTAGAAGTTCCTCCAAACTCTAAGGAACACATAATTCTAACGTTCCTGTAAATTAAGCCAACCCAGCATTTCAAACACACTCAGCAGCAGCAGAGTCTCAATTCTTTCAAACTTTAAAATATGTTAGAGACAGTAGAGGTGTATGGGGGTGTGTGTGCGTGTGTGTGAAACACAAACACGGTGTGTGGCTTTGCTTCAGTATTTCAGCGTGCATCAACAGAAATGAGGTGACATGTTCTGTTATTAGATAATTAACTTCTACTGACCCCTGATAGTGTGAGAGATGAGAGGTCACGGGGTCATGATCACAGGGTCAGAAGGTCAGCAAAAACACAAGATTGGTCACAGAATGTATAAGTCGTTGTTTTGCAAGTGACTTGTAAAGCTTGTTAAAAGTTAAAGTCCTAAACTTTTCATTTTGTCTATTTGCCAAATATGTAATTTAGAATTATAGTAATTTTGAGATTTTTTTTAGGATTTTATACTCAGTTTTCTAAAGTAAGTCAGATTATGTCTCCTCTCTTGTTTTCCAAACTCAAATGCATTTTGTTTTGATAATCTCTGCAAATAAATTCAGTTACACATCATTTCCTCTCTTGTGTTAGATGTGGGGATTATGAATATAGTATTAAAACTGATTTAAAAATGAATATTTTTAATGTCACAATGGATTATATTCAGGTAAATAAACAAAAGCTGCAACACTAAAGCATGTGATTGAAACTCATTTGTCAGCAGTTCATCCTCAAGCTGAAGGTCAAAGACTTTTACGTGGAAAAATAATAAAATACAGAACCAGGGCAAACAATGCCAGGTAGCATTAGCATAGCAAAACATGTCTAAAATGACAAGGCAGTGATTTTGTTATAACTTAAAACAATAATTGTTTTTCTTTTTTTTAAGGTGGGTCTTCCTGTCTGAGTCTGCAGGAGGCCGTCAGTCTGAACCACAGCGGAGCAGAGAGAAGGAAACAGCAGCTCTCTAATGACTCTCCTGATTCGTCACTAAGATGAACCTTCTACACCAAACTGGACACAGTGTCAAAAAGTCTGCAAACTTTTTTTGGAACATGGGCCAAAATTGTCAACTCAAGACTAAACAAATAAAACATTTTTTAAAAAACTGAAATCCCAAAATGTTTTATTGAGAATCTTCTGTCATCAATAAACTAAGAAGGAAATGATGCACTTCCTTCATACAAGATCTTCTTGTATGGAATGGAATGTGCAAATCATTGCAGATCCAGAACTTCACATGTTTATTTATTTATTTATTTTGGGCTCTGCTGAAAAAAACTGAAAAAAGAATCTGTTCATGGCAATAAAAATGTGATTTAGGTCATTCTTTATTTAATAATAAAGGTGCATCGGAGTCTGCTTTAATGTAGGCGCCAGTGAACAGACGTGTTCCTGTCTGCCTGGTTATTAAAAGATGAATACTTTGAGTTGTGTCTGACATTTCTGTGAGAGGATTTCAATTTGTGGGTTATAGTTTTGTCACAATTTTTAAAAAAGGGTGATAAATTTGTGACATTTAGGGGTCACACAAAATCAGTCCAGAGCCCATAAATGGCCCCTTGGCCACATTTCGGACACCCTTGTTTTAGAGTGACATGCTTCAGTTTAGCAAGATACCAGAAAGCTGAAAATGGGTGTACTAAATATAAACAACACATAATAAAAACAAAAATTAAACAATTTTTGGTTCAAGATTTCCTGAGTTGTCTTGATAAAAATTCTTTGACCCTTCGTAAATTTTAATTTCCTTCTGATGGTTATTATTGTTTTGACTCATATCAGCATTAATGTGCACTAAGTAGAAGGAACAGAAACAGATGTAACTTTTATCTTCAGCCACTTTCACTGTTAAATGCTGAAGGAAACCGAATGAAAACTGTCATCAAGGTTTCCATCATTCTTCTGTTATGGCTATAACAATTATATGTTGAACTTTATATCATATTTCAGAAGAACTGTGAGGACAGACGTCTGAAGAAATGTTAGTGGTTGGCAGCAGAAAATAGAAATGGGAGTAAAACATGTCACACAGAGATCTCTATAGGTTAGTTTGTTCAGAAGTGGAAGCTTTTCTTCATGGCTTTATTTGCTGTTGGTGCTAAACTGATCAGGAAGGGAGATTTTATATGCAAATTACTTCCTGTCTATTTCATATTTTTCTCCTTAATGTGTAACAATGCAAGTCAAACCAGCTAAATATATCATATAAAATCATATGTGTTTTATTGAAAATTGACTGCATAGACTAAAAACAAACAGGTTTATGAACACCACCATCAATTGTAGTAAAAATAAAGCAATAGAATGTAAAATAATAAATGAAACAGTTTTTGCTTGAGCTAAAGCGTTGACTTTATGTACTTTGATCGTTCTGTAAACAGATTCAATATTTAAATAAGTTGTACTGCATCACATGATCACTGTATAAAGAAATTACATTCGCTGTGTTTCCATCCAATTATCATGCGATTTTTAAAATGTCACAAAAAAGAAGAAAAGCAAAAAAGAGGAAGAGAAAAAGATGTTTCCATCTACTGGATTGGAAGGAAACATCCAGGCAAAGTGTGAATTCATCAGATGTTGATGCTACGAATAGCTGTAATAAACAGGAAGTAGAGTTAGCTAGCTAGCATGTTGTAGGCATTTCAGAAGAACATGCAGAGCCCCTCCCTCCAAACGTGGACACTTTTTGTGTCTCTGGTAAGGCCCAGACCCAGCAGTGGATGGGAGCGTTCCACCTCTGCTATCCCAGTCTGGAATGCCTCTCATCGGACACTTCGCACTGACTTTCCTCCCATCTGTGCTGGACGTTTGGTCTTTGAAATTATTTCAGGGTTTTGTGTCTCTGGTAAGGTACAGGTGGAAAGTTTGCTATGGCAGAACTTATTTGGCATTAACTCGTTTTCAGAAAAACCAAAGCAAGCAAGTTTAAAAACGTTTGGGCGAAATAGAGGAAGTTATTTTGAATTTTTGTCACTTCCTGAACTACCTGGCTCAAAATATAGTCATTAGAACCAGATGCCTCCTCTTCATCGCTCCGTTCTCAGTCCTCCGTTCTCAGCCTTAGTTGTTTTCATTTTGACTTACTCTCACTACGTCACAACATGGAGCCGACGTTTGACCCAGTTACTACGAATGAAAACAGTGACATAGTGAAGAATATTTCTATCTGTAGGTTAATGACCCTCATTGCCCTTAATAGATTAATGAACAGCAACTGTTGCTACTTTACAGCAGCAAACACTCAAAAGGCCTGTGATGCTATAGAGGCAGCTGATTATTATGATCAGGTGTTTAATTAGCAGCACCCCCTGCTATGTCCCACCACTTTTCACTGGCAGCTTTTCCATATTGACTGTATTTTATAGTAGCGTAGTGTAGGGTACTGGTTTTGGGAAGCAGCAGGAAGAATCAGCAGTTCTCTGATAAAAGAGAGTTTTGCTGTGAAAGCATGTTGGAACCACAACTCAGAGCTTTATTAATTAAATCTTCTCTCTGAGGCAAAACTTTTTCTCTGTTTTCCACAAACCAGCAGCATTACTGAGCAGCCTGAAACCAGCTAAATAGCACCTGGGTTATAAATCGCAGATGAAAATGGATTGAAGTTGATCCATATGCATTAACAAATGTAAAATGGTTCCTCATAGAAAGTGTTTCTGTTTTCAACCATTTGTTAAAACCGACACATAGTCAAAGCTTACTTCATTTGTAATGTTGAACATCAACATTTTAATTACATCTAAAATGGAAACCTAAACATGTTGCAGGTTTTTCTGCTGTGTCCCGTTTTCTTTGTGACACTTTGCTCTTAAATCACAATCCTGACAATAAGAAAGACAGTTTTATTTATCACATGGTCTATCGCTGACCTTCTCACTGTTGCAACATGGCTGCCATTATTCGCTTGACCTGGACGTGTCATCATGCAATTTGTTCTCAGCAGCTATCGATCGGACAGGAGGCTGCTGGAGGCCAGACGGAGGGCAGCTGATGGAGTCGAGTCCTGATGACTTGCTGTCGATTCCCACAAAGGTGTTACACATGCAAACCAGTGTTATCACATCAGTGTCGGTGATGAGACCTGTTGCTGTTTGAATCAAATGAATCGTCATTCAAAGAGCCGTCATTCAAATTACATAACAACAAAGACAACATAGTAACGTATCCGTTAACATGAACTAAAGAGAAACAAGCAAGAAGAAACCAAAAAGAAAGGAGCAAAACGTGATCGTCCTCATCCCCTCTGGTAGCACAGCGTCGCCATGACACCAGATGAAAACAAACGGTGAACTGTGTGTGCTCACACGTCCAGCTCTTTCTTGTGTTTTACTTAATCACCAATTAAACAAATATATTTTTAATTAGCTAGAATAATAAGAGCTGCTTCAAAGTATGCAAAGCTTCATCAGCAAGCAAAGTTCTAACTGAGGCTCAAGCTCTGTTGTTTAAAAAGCCGTTCAAAAGAATCAGAGTGATGTCTGTGATGTTCATGAACGTCACATCACTAGTGTCTGCTGTCAACCAAGAAGGAGGCAGCTAATTTCACTGCATTTAATCTAAGCATCTAGGATCTAGTTCTAGGATAAAGTTTGGAAAAAACCTTAAGGAATCAGTTCCTTTTATAGCTGCTACCTAATAGATTCTGAAGAACGTTTTTGTTATTAAAGACAGAGTCCTTAATAACAAAAGGCCTCTGTCTTCTGTTATTCAATAACAGTTGAATAACAACTGTTACATTCAGTTGTTATTCAGTATAACAACTGAATATAACAACTTCAGTTGTTATATTGGCTCTGTTTGCTTACAGAGCCAATAAGCAAACAGAAAATAAGCTGTGAATGATTTTTTGTGCTGTTTTACAGTTGTAGTCTGTCTGTAGTTTTAGCAACGCCAGAGGAGGAAGTGAAGGCAGCCATTCAGTCCACGTAGGCCAAGCTGCCAGATATTGAGCAATTAAAGTCGGCGCACGAGGAATTGTTTAGGATGTTTGATTAAAATCAAATCCAAGCACATATGGATTCACTATGGCTGCTGGTGCCGTCTACTTCCTGTTCAGACCCTGGGCTTCTTGTTCCCCTTGATGTAAGACTCCGAGAAGTCGGGTGGGGATGTTCACTACGTCTGTGTGTTGCTGGCAAATTGGCTTGTAGCTCATGTTCACAGCCGGCACCTGCCACCGTGAAGCCTGTTCGTTAGAGGCCAGGCGGTGCAGAGGACACACACTGAGACAGACTTCTACATTTACATGCCCCCCTCAGCATGTGCAGTGTCATAAACAGCGGTCCCCTTTCTTCTGTCTGATTCTGTTGTTTATCGTGACTTGTTGTTCTCCTCTGCCCTTCCTCACCTTCGCGTCGTTCTCTCTTTCCCTCCTGGATTTCTCTCTGTATGGCAGGCGTTCCGTTTTGGCCAGCGCTGTAGACCAAACATAAAGCCACACAGCTGCAGAGTTCAGAAGTTCAGCCCGCCAATCCATGGGCTTTATGGGTATTCAGCCAGCCTAAGTGTCATGCTGCCGTGTTTTGGAGTCCCGCAGAGTGAAGGGTTGGCTGTGTTCTTTTCCCAGCCATGCTAATGATGCGACCAACAGTGAATGAAAAAGAAGCTTTTCCCCCAGTCTAACTGCTTCCTTGGTGGCCAATTGTGCTGAATTATACTGAACTGCAGGCTCCGGGTGAATTTGACAAGATGCTCCTCGGTGTGTCGTTCTCCAGCTCCTGGGATTAAAATAAACATAGCAACTGGGCATTAAAGGCACACAAACAAATCATTGCTGAATTTTAATTATGGGAGAATTTATGCAGTGTCAGTTTCTGATCTGTTTTCCACTTCTGTTCAACTTTGAATGTTTTCTAACTCATAACTTGTTGAGAAAAAAAAGGTACATACGTACATACATATAATTTCTTTAGTTTTATTTTTTTACCTTAGATGAGCACTTTTCCTACATTTTGTGTAGGAAAAGTGATGCCAAAGAACGAGCTCCTTTAGAAGCCTAATTAAAATTAATTTACTAGATAAAATTATTGATTGAAAATTAACATAATAAGTAACATCATTATATTCATTCTTTCAATCAAATTAGTTGCAGGGTCTGTAATTCCTAGTCTAAAATTATATATCAACAAAATATGCAACATTTTCATTTCAAAAGTATTTTTTGCTGCTAAATTATTGGGTGGATGTCACTTGTGCATCAGATTTATGGGAGTAACAGAAACACGCAAACACAAAGGTTCCAGCTTGAACATTTGTCTGTAAAAAAAATACCATTAACTGTGATGTACTTTACAATTCCTCTCTGACTTCCTGATTCAGCTGATGTCATTTTTAAAATCTACAATCAGACCAACAAGAAGCCAGAAAGTAAAATGTCTGCTCTGACTCATGGTTCCACTCTTTGGCCCGGCTCATATTTATCCAAATTGGTCTTGCTTCCTGATCTTGAAAACAAGCCTGATTATTGCAGTGGAAGTTAATGACACAGTAAATGTGAGGGAGAAAAATGCATGTAGTTCATCATCTCTGCTAATGTGGCTGATGCATAATTCAGGAGTGTGTATGATGACAGACCATCCTTCACTTTCCCCACTTTCACTGATGTATGTTGTTTTCCTTTGGAAGCAAACTGTCAGCCGCTTCTATCTTCCTCTTCTTCTTCTTCTGTCAATCATCCTCTCCTACCCCCCACCCCCATTTTAGCTTTGTCAAATGTCAGTGAACAGAAAGCAGGCCATGGGCTATTAGTGGCATTCAGTGCTGTCAGGAGGAACACACACTCACACACCCCCGCACACCCCCATTTCAGTAATACTTCTGAACCTTGTGGAGAAATGTCGCGACATATAAGTGGGAACTGGAGTAAGACTTTCTTTTGTTGTTTTTTTTATGGATGTTGACAGTGTAATCTAGTTTGTCTCAGTTCATAGAAAGTGCTCAAGTACTCACGCACAAACATGAACACACATGTTCATGGGGAATTCTGGCTGTCAAGCCTAATGTCACAAAATGAGGTGAGCATTTTCAAAAAGCTTTATATATAGTTAAGTTATGATCTACATTAACAATCTCAATGGTTCAGGAAGAGACGACAGAAAAAAAACCTTGTCAGTTGTGGTGTTGGGGAGCAAAGCAAGCAGCTTCAGTCAGAACCAAAAGTCCTGAGCTGTCTGGAAGGTTGATACGACAACAGATCTTTAAAGGGGAAGTATTATATGTTTTCCAGGCATATAGTGTCATCTTATAGCACAATCAAGTTACTATGCTAACTTCAGTTGTTATAAAAATGCAATATATATCAAATATGACCTGATTTAGCATCTTTAAATTGGCCCTCTGTCTCTTTAAAAGCTCCTGCTCTTTCTGAAACCCCGCCTTCAAGAAGTCATCACAACATGGCTTCTCTGTTAACCCTTTAGCAACATTTTTACCAGAGAGGCAGCTCCTATAATGAGCTCATCAGATGTGCAGGTATTTGCTAACTGCTGCTGGCTAGTCTGAAGGAGCTGAGTGAGGGAGTCGCAGGGGAGGGGTGCACAGCTGAATGGTTGCCACGGGACATTAAAGGATTTCTCAAACATGCTTAAAAAGATCAAAGCAACAATCAGTGCACTATTCAAAAAAGTTGATTTCAAATCATAGTCAGCACACAGAGTGGCCAAAACAAAACTTTAATCTCTGTCCCAATAAAAGGTGCATGGTGGAAACTCACCTGTCTCTGTTCCACCAATTCTATTATTTTAACCAAGTAATAAGATGCATGTAAACTTCTTAATTTGATGAAAGTAGAAGTGGTCAAGCTCATCCTAACAGATAACATTTAATATAATTTAAATTCACTTTAAAGAGATCTTATGTCTTTCTATGTGTTGTGTCTAATTGCCTGAATTTAATTGTAAGTAAATAAATAAAAAAAAACTAATCTAAACAGCTGTTATATACTTTTGTGTGACATAGTATACAGTATTTTGGGACTGGCCACCACAGAACAGACACAACCTTCCCCAGTCAGAACTGGTTGGTGTATCCTTCAACTTTTATCAGAGTAAATCCTGACAGAGCCACATGGGCATACTCTAACTTATGTTTGTCATAATCTCTGTTCCCTGTTACATTCCTCTCTCTCTGTCCAGACCTCAAGTGTTCCAGCTAAGCATGATCCGAGTCTCAGAAAATTAAAAAGCCTCTGGTGTGTAAACCTTTTCTTCCTGTTCAAACATTACTTCCTGGTTGCCTTTTCCATCAATTATCCTGACTGTTTAACCTCTTCTGGGTCATGGTTTCCATTTTGGGTGGAGAGCATACTAATAACGTTACAATGTTCATGTTAGTCACAGTTTAGGTACTATTCAGAAACGATTGCTTCCTTGGTTGGTCCAAGGTTTTTAATCTTACCCAGTCACTAATGTTTGGCTGTGATGTATGTAATGTGTTGTAAGAAAATTAACGTCACAACTTCTCCTTCTGTTTGCTGATTGGCATGGAAGAAATGCCACCAGAAAAATTAAGCTCAATGGGAGAAATCCCACTGAAGGGAGATGAAAATCAAGCAGAGTCTCATAGGAAGGCCCAGGCTGTTCACTACAGAGACGAAGGCAGCTGTTGACCTCTGATGGTTCTGACCTCATCACATCGTTCTTCTAAGGCTTCCCACTGTTTGAAAGTGTCTTCATTCAGAGGCCTTTATGTTTTAATCAGCAGAGGAGCATGTTCTTATTGAGGCATATAAACCAGTGAATTATCTCAGCAAAGTAAAAGCTTGAACCTCATTTACCTCCCTCAGTCGGCTCCTACATGTCCTTATTTTCTCCCCTCTAACAGCAGCCCTCTGTGGCTGCTGCTGTATTATTCAGAGTGCCAGTCATCCTTATGCCTCTCTCTCTTCAGAGTGACATGTCTTTTAACAGGGGGCCTTATTAGGCAGCTCAGGGATGGCTTCCCGTCCTGCATGATTATGTACTTTTCTTCCACGCTGGAATGCATCTGCAAATCCTCGCCTTCTTCTTCTCTTTTTTTTTTCAGTTGATCCCCCTCACTCAACTGACTCTCTTCCTTCTGGCTTTCCCATTTGTCCTTTCCTCTCTCTGACCCTCTGTGCTTTTTGCTTTTATCCTTAGTCCATTTCCCTCTTCCTTAAGTCATACGTGTTCTTGGGTTTTCTGCTGCTTTTGCTTCATGTTTTTCTGTCTGTCTTTGCCCTCGGCCAATGTATGTTGACATCGAACTGTCAGAGAAATTCTGGGCCAGATTTTGACATAAAGCACAAATAAAGAGACAAGTCAAAAAATGATTAGTATCTTTCTATTTCTTTTGTTCTTTCGGCCCAATGAAGCTGAAGTACATGCATTGTAAGTTTTTTGATTCACAAACACGACTGTCAGAAATCGCACAAATTCACCAGAATATTAATGTCAGTGATTAGTGTGTTGTTTTTTTAATTTTAAATCAGTAATTTTTTCATGTTGATGGTTTATGCAACAAGCAATTGCAAAGATGTTTTTTTAAATAATCAAAGCCTTCATTTTCATCATTAATTTCTAGGAGCGCTATGTTATTAAGGGATATTATGTTGTATGTGTGCATAGAAAAGATAACACTTACAGTCCAAAAATAAAACTAAATAGATTTTATAACATTTGAAACCCCTTAACTGTATAGGAGAAATTTACTGCTTTTTAAAATGTTTTAATTTATTTTATTATTTTTCTGTTCACGCATTTGTGGACAATGTATTTTATCATCATGGTTATTTTAAATGACATTATAAGTTTTTTGTACCTTCTTCATATTTTGTGTAAATGTTATTTATTTGTCCTCAGTTTAGTTTTGCATGTGTGTTTCTGCTGTTTGTGGGTTTAAATTTGATTACTACGCCTGGTTTTGTGCCATATCTATCAATACATTTCTAATAATCAATGAAATGATATTTGAAAGATAAAAAGTAACTAGAAATTGTGCATTTCCTGTGAAAATGCAATGTGTTAGCTGAATGTTTTTGGTGAAAATGCAAAAATCCCACCCGAAAAGTAATAGAAATAGGTGCAGAGCAGTGCACATCAGTTTATAAGGTAAAATAAGCAGCTAATAGGCTACAACTAACTAAAATACTGACGGTCACATCTAGGACAGCACTTGTATGTTGACCTACAGTAACACAATCCGTGCAGAGTGAAAAACCCCATATGAAAGCTAAAATTAGCTAAAAGATAGCTAAAAAAAAGTAATGCTAGCACCAAGGCTAGCGCTAGCATGTTGACCTACAGTAACATTCTCCATGCAGAGTAAAGAAAATCCATGTAATAGCTAAAATATTAATATAGCATCTAGGCTAGCACTAGAAAAAAAAAACATACTACATGCAGTATGAAGAAAACCAATGTAAAAGCTCAAATTAGTCAAAATTATATTAGCTTATCATATGTTGGTTGTTGCTAACATGATAGCTGATAATGCCAATTTTAACATACCATCTAACCATAGCACATTAGTAACCAATAACCTACAGGATGTAAGATGCTTTTGATGTCTATTAACTTCTTCTTACTGATAATAATCAACTCCAGCTCATAGTTTCACTTCCTTTGGATCTTGTAACAGCCGTAATTGTGTGGTGTCCCTTCAAGATACTTGGGTATTACTAATGATGTCACAAGTATGCGCCGCTGCTTCTCTGTAGTGAGCGTGGGAAGAACGTGCTACAGTTCGATACCTGGACTGAGACGGACATGTTAGCTCCCTAACTTTAGTAACGTTACGGGTTGTTTGGACTCTGCTCATTCTTCATGTTTGATAATATAGCAGCCGTTCAACCGGGCTTTGTAAGGTTGGTGAAGAG